>JAGFMF010011390.1:1456144-1542145 GCA_019455555.1 Galemys pyrenaicus
TTAGCTCTTTTGCCCATTTTTTGACTGGATTGTTCACTTTGTTTTTGTTTAGTCTGGTTAATTCTTTGTGGATCTGTGTGATAAGTCCCTTGTCAGTAACGTTGTGTGCAAAGATTTTCTTCCAGTCCGTGGGCTTACTTTATTGTTTTAAAAGTAATTTTTAAATAAAAATTTAAAAGAAAACAACTGCTTTTGGTGACAGCGGAGCCCGGCTGGAGCATTTGCCTGTGGCTCCCACACTGAAGTGAGTGCCTGCTGCCTCCCTGAGGGCTGAGGCGTTGGGCTGTTTTTGCCTGCAGTTATAATCTTAGTGTGTGAGGGAGGGCTGGACAGTTAGGACCCAAGACCCTGCCATTTCTCTAGGACATCCTGGTGGCCTTCCTCGAGGACTCGTTTCCTAGTCTCAGCTTGAAAGTAGGTAGCTTCTTTTCCCCAACTCCGGTTTTTATTTCCAAAAAATGATCACCAAGATGTGACATAAATAAATATGTTATGATATTTGACTTAAACAGTTCAAACAAAGAGACTACTTTTCTCCATCTATGGACGCTCTGATTTGGGTGATGAGCTGGATTTATGAGCAAGGGCTTCCGAGTTGGATTTATGCCTTGGGGTTGCTCATCCCAGCCCCCATGCTTCTCATCTGGGCTAGGGCATGTCTCACTGGGAGAGGAAGAAACCAGGATGCCTGGGTCCTTGAGCAGGAAGTCCAGGGCTTCCCTGAAATGAGGAAGTTTGTTTTCCCCCCAGGCCCTGAACTTGTTCACTGCGATGGCAACTGTGAATCTGAATCTGGAGGGTGATGGTATGTGCCACTCAAACCAGAAATTCCAGTGTGGTTGGAAAATGACAGACCCCAAACAGAATCATTTGTGCTATCTTCACTAAGACATAATAGCTAACCTCTGCAATTTCAAGCGCCTTCAGTTTCAACCTTCCCTAGGAATATAATCTGAATTGGTCAGTGTGGAGTGTTCTGGTTAGCACCAATGAACTAATCTTTTTCATCCTTCACTGAAAAATGAGAGAATCTTTTGCAAAACCTTTTCCCATTCCCAGTAGTTGAACAACTTAGGCTCAACTGCTCTATTCCACTGTCTTTCTGCCAATAAAACTTTTCCTTCTGCACAGCTTTTCGGAGCATCTTTCTACTTGCTAGACTAGATGCTGCTTAATTCGTGAATCATTTATTGAAATTAATTAGAGTTTTAAAACCAAACTTTTAGATATTGGATTTTGTGTTACTTAACACTGGCAACTAGAAGGACATAATTATGGGGGTGGTGGGCTTTTCTACCTATTTATAGACATACACCATCATTTCCAAAAAGTTTTCCAAAATCTCAAACTTGCCACTTTAAAAAAAAAAGCTATTTTTTTTTTTCATTTATAGCAAAACTCCAGAGATTTCTCCTTGGCAGACAAGGCTCTATTGCTTCTACAAATAGAGTTCATTATTTTGTCAAAGTGGGTTAAAATAGAATGTCACTTACTGAATGTCACATTTCTGGATTTGACATTGTATATAAAAGGTCCTTTTTAAAAAAAGAAGAGAAAATCTGAAAGACTGGGTTGGAAACCCACTTGGAGAAAAAGAAATATAGGCATTAAAAAAAAATCCCATTTGGGTTTCATAAAATTCCTTTCAAATGTGACAGTCTGGTAGAAATCAAGAAGTTTTTCAGTTCCTAAAATACAATTTTGATTAAAAATTTATAAAGTTATTTGGAGGAAAGATTCTACACAAATTGAGAATAAGTCTTACGGATCCTTTGGAGAGAAGCACGGAAACTTCCACATGCAAGTGGTACATAGTATTAGCGCCCTCCAACCAAATCGCCTTTTCGGTTTTTGGAGCGAGGTGCTCCCTGCTTCTGGTGGTTTATGCCTGGGCCCCCTAAGAGGCGCTGCAGGATGAGGAGCTAGGAGGACTGACTCTACCCTGGGGGCGGGGGCAGGGTGAACCCTGCAGGCCACACTCCAGGACGCTAGAGTCCAGATCCTCCTCATGTCAGAGCATTTTTCAAAACGGAAAACCATCTCCTCCTTCTTCAGGTGGAAGGAAGAAAGGGGAAGAGAAGATGAAAGGTGTTTTTCCTTCTTTTCTAGTTCCTTCCTAGAGCACAGCACTCATGACGATCTGAGATGAGAGTGAATTTGAAGCTATGAAGACACGGACTCATTTCCTCTTACATTTTTTCCTTCTTACCCCCATTCCCACCTGCTGAACTTTTATCAGGTGTTTCTCACTCAAGATTTTCCCTCACCTCATCGTGGGAATAATCTTTTCCGGGCTCTCCAGATAGATGTATGAATCTCTACTGTGGGTCCTAGAACATCATAATGTAATTTGCATGTGAATGACTATCTAATCCATTAGACTGAGTTCTTCATGGGGAAGGATTTGGTCTTATTAAATTCTGTATCCCTAACATTCAGCTTAGTACATAGCTCATAGTACATGTTCAGGAAAGATTTGTTGAATAAATGTTTATTTAGTTAATGGATCTATAAGTGGGTAAATTAATAAGTGTACGAACAAGTGAAAAAATGAAAATGCAACAGAATAAGTGAATTCAAGAATGGAAAATAAATATGAATGAATTGACCAATGAATAAACCAAATGTCTATTCTCCACAGATACAGTGATTATCCCCATTTTACAAATGGCCAAGCTGAGGCCTGTGCTTTGAAGTAGTAATTTGCTCATGTTCCCACATTTGATCGCAGGCACTGATGAGATGTGATCCATGGGAGCCTGGTCCGTGTGTTCAGTCTCATCGCCACCATGCCAAACTAGATCCAGTGCAGGGTGGGCTTGAGGACCACAGGGAATGACATAGACCAGCAGGTGGTGCTGAAGAGAGCCACTAGTGTTAATAAACCATGAGGGTATCCAGTTATGCCCATCTTAGCTCTTCCATACCTCTTGATGCATCCTTGGGAGGGGTCAAGGTGACATAAAGCCCCATGACACTCTCACTCCAGAAGATTCTAGACCCAGGTTTCCTGGAGCACATGGGAGACTCAGGTTCTGGATGACTGACTTCCCTTTCAGAGCCATCATCCTGATATCATTAATCCAGCCACTGTGAAGCTGTCACAAGGTTCATTCATATGCATATTAGATAATACCCATTAGTGATGGCCATTAATTAAGTGGAGCAATTTGTTTATAATTAACTTGAGAAATTTATGACTTTAGAAAACAATTACAGACGTTGATACAAACACATTAGGTAGTGATAGCAACGCCAGCTTTAATTGCTTTGAAGAAGAACCAGTGCTATTAATGCCACAGCCATCACTAGTCATGTTTGATAACAACTTGTAAATTCATCAGTTCACCTACGAGCCAACACCTCAGGTGATCTGGAATGGGAAACTTCAGCCTCCTGGAAACTGCTTATGATACAGTGCTAAATGAATAAAGCAGTCTTAAAAACTGTACATGGTATACTCCCAATTTGGTAAAAAAACAATTCTTTGTATGTGTATTTCCTTCTGGTATGATATATACCTCTCTATATATGTAAAGTTTATACATATATAGAGTTATATAGCATACATTTATCTCATACATATATTTATGAATATATATTTAAGTATAGATATATTTCTTTTTAATGGAAGAAATAAATAAAGATGAAAGAAATGCATGTGGATTACACATAAGAGAAATGGATAAATAAGGAAGGTGGTATTTCTGGTGATGGGATTACTAACTACTTTTACTTAGGATTTTTTTAATTTTCAAAATAATCTTATAGGAAAGTTTATTCTTTTTTTAATACCAAGAAAGTTAAGGGCTATTGAAAGGGTAGAAACAGAAAAGAATCAAAGGATCGATACATTTTCTTTTTCAAGCAAATTTCTTTTAAAGGGTAAGCAGACACTTCTGTTTCATTGTCCATGCTATTTCATTAACATTTTAAGATTATTGTTTTGGTTTTCTATGAGAAAATGACAAGATTTATTTATCACAGGTTTCTTCTTGCTCTGGTTCTATAGTGGAGAAAGAGAAGTAGCACCCTTCAACTTTAAAAAAATATCAGTTCATGAAAACACTAAGAAGCTGTGGGCACAACTCCTCAGTGTGGGAGCCTGTTGATGCAGGATAAAACACACCAAGCAGTCATTCTGGACAAGGACAAATTCTCAAAAGTCTCATTGAATAAATCTCCTACTGACAAGCTTGTGTACTTATAAGAGGGTGAAGACCCATCCTTGCCAAATGATTCATCTTCCTGAAATGTCACAAGTGAAGAAAAGGGGCATCTGGCTAAAGGCTGTGAATGCTTTGTCAGAAATGGCACTCCCAGAATGTCAGAGGTCATCTGACCCCATGTGCTCCTCCCCAGCTGAGGGGAGACAGTGTGGCCTACAGGGTCACTTGCCAACCAAAGACAGAGCTCATTATGAACACAGATTGTATCCCCTTTCTGTTAACATTTAATGAACACCAACTCTGTGGCAGGCAGTGACCTCTTATCTTTCCTATTGTAGGACATTTATAATTATAATTCAGTCTTTGCTTAATAAAGATTATTAAGTCCATGATCTGGACTTTGGTGCTCCTCCAAAGTGTAGTCCTTGGAATATTCATTTGACTAGGTGTTCCTTAATAAGGTTCTATAGTGCAGAAAGTTTAGGACAACCGGATTATTCTCTCCCCTCTTGGGGATTCCTAATGGCACCAGTTTGTCACATTCTTGGAGGTAGCCTACAGTGAAGAAGCGTGTTGCATCTTTATTTAATATGGCCAGTTTATTGCGCATATACTATGTACCAACACTGATCTGGGCACTGGGGGTGCTGAGACAAATAAGTAGAGGCCCAGTACTAACACACCCCTAATCTGGTGGGGGAAATTGGATTTATTTTTTGCAAATATTTATGAACATAGAGCAATGTGAGAATACAAATGAGATGATTAACTCTATGAGAAGATGACATCAAAAAGAGGACACATGAACTGAGTTTTGAAGGTATAGAAGAGGGGGAAATGCCATCTTGAGAAATAACTACTGCAACGACTCAGAGACTTAAAATAACAGGTAAGATCAGAAAACACAAATGTCAAGCAGTTCAATGTGATTGGAACAAAGGAGATAAATATGAGTGGAATACAAAATGTTAAAGGTTTCCAAATATGGAGTTATCAAATAGAAGATGTTTCTCCTCTTGAATGTGGCACTGAGACAAGAGAAGGAAGTTCTTTCCCTGAAGGTTGGCCCAGAAGATTTGAACATGACACTACACTCGTCTTCACCTCTCCATGTGGAAGAAATGGAGGTAGCTCCAATTCTGAAGAATTAAAAATACAAAATGATAGTGGAGACAAGGAAATTTCTTGTAAAACTTTTCCTGACCCCTGGGAGAGGGTCTTGCTTGTGAGGGTCCTTTCAGTTCCTGAAGGAAATAAGTCTGTGGTTAGAAGACACCCACACCTAATTTTCATATTTTTCAGATAAGGGAGGGTAGGGGCTTTGAAAAACCCTTCTTTTTGATTACAGGATTCATTAGGTCAACAGAACACTTATGAAGCTCTTACCATTTGTCAAGAACGGAGCTAGAGACTGGAGCCCAGTTTTCAAGGAAACCTGTGTGAGGAAAGATATGCTAAACCATCGATGGTGACACCGCTAGGCCAGGGCTTAGGTGGGGGTATGGGTGGCATGGCCTGGGGTCCTTAAGTGGAGGTATGGGTGGCATGCGAAGGGGTCGTGCCTCAAATAACATGAAAGGTTTCCATGTCAAATCCAAAAAGTTTCCAGTGTAAAATCATGAAAGGCTTAATCAAAAGGAAGGCTTAGGAGGAGAGATTTCCAAAGGGACAAAGAAAGAGGATGCTCCAGGCAGATGAACCAAATATTGGGATAAGACCAGTACCAATAGGCCAGCAGGGGTTGTGAAAACAATGTAGGTATGAGATACTGTGAGGAGGTTTGAACTGGAATGAATGCAGCGGGGAAAGGAAGACAAAGATTTGAGATTTATATAGGAGATGGAAGTGGCTGGGCTGGATGAATGATTGAATGTAAAGGACGGAGAAGGTGGCATCAAGGATGACATTTATGTTTCAACTTGATGACACTCTTCACAGAGCTGGGGAACGCATGGAGGGGATCAGACCTGAGGGCAACTAGAGAGAGACAGATTTGAGTTTGGGAGATGCTGTCTGGGAGAGCACTCAGGGGGAGATAGCTGGATAAATAGTTCTAGAGCGTGGGACAGAGGATCAAATGGAGATACAAATCTGGGGAAAACATAGAGCCCTAGTAATCCACAAGAGCCACAAGTGGGGAGGTTTCTAGGCTGCTCTTTTTCTACGGGTCACATGGGTCAAACTCCCACAATAGTTTCTGAACCCAGTTAGTGCCCACACCAAAGCTCTGGGGAGCATGGGAATGAAAAAGAAATAGTTGAACATTGTCATCTTTAATGGAAACAAGTTATAGAGCTAATAATACTGATCTTTTCAATGGACCAAATTAAATGACGCTCCCCAACTTGTATCTTAATTAAAGGGATAAAAACTGTTTCACATTTTAATTAGCAGGTTTGTCTTGAAAAGACTTAAATTAATATGGGCGTCAGCACCCCAGGAGAGCAGCCCTCTGCCAGGAGCCACAGGCCAGTGCGAGCGTGGAGAATGGAATGGAGTTTCCTTCATGAATGAGCCCCCACAGCAGGAACTCAGAAACCTCAGCTCTTCAAATTTTCTAAAAGGGTAAAAGCAGGAAGCTGGTTTGTAATTGGAAGGCGTGACAATTTTCTTTTCTAGTAGGTTCCACCTTCTACAGGTGACGCTTAAGATATCTGAACACTGGAGTAACAAAGCATCCTTTTAATTAGCTAGCTTCTCACATGGGAATCCCCAGGGTTTCTGGAAACCATGTTGGCAGAGCCTGAGAACAAACAGAACTCTGCCCTTGGTATGAGCCTACCAAGTGCCTCAAATAAATGCCCCGTGTAGGATTCAGAGAGCAGGAAGCCTCTCATGGCTGTCTTTCCTCTATCTGAAGAGATAGTGAGCCAGGCAATGCTTGCTGGCAACACCGACTGTCCTGCTACAGTCATGTTGGTGAACTTATTTTTAAAAAAAATTTATAAGTAATAATTGTTTAAAAAGTGGACATGAAACGTATTTAAGAGAAAATTCAAAACATAAGAACAGATGATCACGGATAACATTTTGATGTGGTTTCTTCTGGATTTGCTTGGCTGAGTCAGCCTTCTGGCTAATTTTCCTGAGGGTCCCAGGTAATTAGGTAGGTGGGGTCCAGTAATCACTGCTACTTCCATTCTCACCTCCATTTGTCATCCCCGCTGCTCACTCTCTCCCATCATTTCTACTAGCCGTTCTGGCTCTTTTGGTTCACTTCATTTCAACATGAGTTGGCTTGCTTCTCCTCCTCTGTAGCCTACAGGACAATTAACAGGAGCCTATTGTATAATCACCTGTATTAAAAGAGTTGAGAGCCTTCCTGGTGGTGTAAGGGGTTGAGTAGCACTGTGGGGCTTCTGCAGCCACTGCAGCATGAGTTTGATCCCCAGCCAGGGAGGGGACGCACATGGTGCAGCAGACCTCTCCTGCCTCACCCATTACTCCCCTCAGCAGTATATTTCAGTGAATCTGCCTGTTCTGTTCCCCACTCTGTCTCTGGTGAATCCTCTCACCCCCACTCACCTTACCCCCACACCTCTGGGCTGTACCCCAGCTCTTGTATACATAAATAGAATCTTTTTTTTTTTTAGAGTTGAGTAAAATGGGATTTAATAGGGAAAAGAGAATGTTGACATCATTAATTCTCATGGCCTCTGCCTAGTCTAAGTTTCTGCTACTAGAACGCTTGGCCCTGCCTTCCGTCCCTAAGCTCTTCTCCCATCACCTCTCTGCTTGGCTGTCCCTTCCCCCTCTTCCCCACCCCACACCACTCTCTCTGGTGAATCCTTTCACCCCAGCCTCCTCCACACACACCTCTGGCCTACACCCCAGGTGTAGCATGCATAAATAAATAAGAACAATTGCAAGGCTTTTGACATTCTGTAGAACTGTGGGGCACTAAAAGTTCCCTCCGACACTGCTATGTGAGAGTTGGGTTACCCCTACCCTGTTTAGCTCTGGGGAATATAATTTAGAGGTGAAAAGAATTAGCCATTTTCATGGGTAAAAGTCACACCTGCATGTTGATTTAACTTTGAAAGCTTCTGAGCCTTCTGCGGCCAGCTCCTGGGAAGACAGAGCCCTCTATGGAAACCCCACCTGTCACCTATTTGACATCAAGTTTCCAAATGGAATCTTAAGTTCTACACAGTCATTTATCAAAGAGTTTCCAAATGCCACTTCCCAATTTGCATCAGACCCTTTCTACATATTAATGTGATTCTGTTACTAATGTATATATTTTTGCTGCTCTATCTAAATTTGCACTTGAAACTCTAATGAGGCTACAGGGTGAGCCAGCTCCCTAGGGGGAAAACGATTCCATGCTTGTTTTCTCTTGTGCTTGTGAGGATGTCCTCAGAGGGTCACAGAAGTCAGAGTCACTGAAGCAGCCCTGCCTCAGCCTCTGTCATCTCTGGTGCTCAGCTTCTCACGCTCATCAAATCATCCGTCTTTGTGTTTTTCTGCTTTGACCCCTGCAAGGACACTGAACGGGCACTGGAGGGGTTTGGTCCTTTAACTGGGATTTTTGTCAGTGGGGTAAGTTAGTAAGCTAGGAGTGTCTGCAGAAGGGCAGGGAGTTCTTTTGGGGAAACTTGCCCCAACTACTGCCTGCTTTTGCTGCTTTGTTCCAGCACCGGTGATGGGTGACTCTGAGTATCCATTTGTTGGTCTGACCCTCAATTCGAGTTTACAGAGTTTGGACTCGAAAGAAAACTTCTGGAGTGTTTACTGCCACCTTTCATTCTGTTCTTCCCCTTCTCAGACCTAAGTCCAGAGACAGATAATCACTCCAGTCGGAACTTGGGAGGTTTTGCAGGGACGGGGAGCAGCATTTGCTTCTGTGTGAAATGAAATGCAGCGCAGATGGTTTGATGCTTCTGGCTGATAATGGGGCTGCCTGGTTGGTGTCTTAGTTAGCTTGTGCCCTCTAAACCAACCTCCCTTCACCCCCAGTCTTGCACTCAGTTTTTGCCATTCTCCAAATTGGACCCACAGCCCCCAGGTGACAATAGTAAGGCAGGAGCCTCGGACTCTCTTGCTCACCGCTGGCCTGCTCTCTCTCCATGCATGTCTTGCCCCATTCTGAATACTTGGTTCCACAGCCTGATTCTGGTTCGGCATCTGGATGTTTTGGACTTGGAGTCTGTGCTTTGTCTTCTGGGCATCCAGGTCTCAGCTTCCCCAGGAAACTCTCTGCTTTTCAGGCACATGTCTGAGCTTTTCCCGATATATTATCACTCCTTGTCCACTTAATTCTTCCTTCCACCCGAATGTCAGAAATGAATTAGAGTCCATTGAAACCCGTGAGACACAACATAATGGATTCTGGATACTGACCAAGTTAGGACAGGAGCAGTGGCTCAGGGGAAGGGGCATGGGTTTGATAGGAAGACAAATTTTGGTTCCTGGCTCTAACATTCACTCCCTGTGTTCGGGCCTCACTCAATATTTCTGAGCTTTTACTTTCCCAGGTGTCAGATGGAGTTGGATGATGATGATGTGGCTGTGGGGCACTGATGAGAGCATGTGGGTAAAAGGACCTAGGGCATGAGGGAGGAACAAGGTTTTCTTATTCTCTTTTCTCCTCTTCCTACCCACCTTCTGGTTAAGGGTCTTTGTTACTACAGACACAGGAAACTGTGATTCTGGTGCGGTAATACTGTAATGTGGCATAGTAGTTTGCTTAAGAGGAAAAGCTACTTCCATGTGGCTCCCCCCATGACTCCTTGCAGGAAGGAAAGAGAACTGAAGCCTATGATCCAGGACCTTGGGGATCTGGGAGCAGGGTACAAAGACCAAAGGAACCATGGCAAAGAGAAGAGGGAGAGAAATGAAAAAGCACTTCAAAGTCCATCTGAGACAGATTCCATATGAAGTATCCACCCTTGCCATAGCACACCTGCAGAAGTTTCCAGAATTTACGGCATAACTAAGGGGTTGCTGCAGGAAATACTTGATTTTTTTTTTTTTATCCCAAAGCCAGTGCGCTCGGTCTTAGTTTCCTCTTTTGTGTAGCAAACTGCCACTGAGTCAAACCTCAGGACAGCATATAAAACAGTCTCACCATTCCTGGTGCTGGCCCCACAAGTGGGCTAATCCTGGGCCTTGGGGGTCAACCTCAGAGCAGCAACGAAAGTGGCGGGAAGGATGGTGTAGTCCAGGAGGGGACAGGGCAGGTTCTCCATGATCCAAGCAGATGGGTCAAGGAGAAGTCCTGGAGCCCTTGGTGGCTTTTTCAGGCTTTTGTTGCTCTTTACATGAGAGGTGACTAGGTGCACTGCGTGTGGGGAGGTCGGTGGGACAGGCCTCTTAGCCCCCAGGGAGTCTTCTCCCTGGGCTGCTACTGCTTATGCTTCTTCTGCCTCTGCTCTTCTCTTGCTGCTCTCTTTGCTGGCGACCTCGTGACACTGCCCTGATGCACCCTGTGTCTCAGCTCAGGTGTGCCCACTTGCGCATGCCCACACCTTACTCGAGGTGTCCGCCATCAGGCACGCACGCAGGACCGCAGGTGTCCATCATCGTGTCCATGATGGTGGGAGGGCCGAAGAGCCTGCTCACTTTCCATTTACCCTACAGATGGTTAATGCAAACATGATTCAGAGTTGAACTGACAGTTACTGAGGTGGGAGAGGTTGGAGGAGATGGGGTGAATGATGGGGTAGTCTGCATTTAAGTATAATCATCAATCAGTTTAATTAAACTGGAGTCCACCTTTGATTATGAGGCTCACATGGGGCAAATTTTCAAAACAAAATCCAGGATTAAGGAGTCTTCTCATTGCCTGGCAGTCACTAAGAATTTCTATGATGAGCAAATTTAGTTTAAACAATACAGCAGTTGACAACGAATATGCAAACAGATGCTAATTAAGGCCCTTGCTCATTTCCCTATTCTGTAGCAGGCCACATTTGGCCGTGTTAGCATATCCCTCCCAGCCTAACCTTGAGCACTGCTGGCTGGGACACTTGCTCCAGTCTCCCAGGATTATTCAGGGCTCCAGTCACTTAGACTTGAGCCCAGGTCAGTCTTCCTCCACCAGTGAGAGAGCATTAGCTCACACAGCCCTCTGACTAATTAACCAAATTCTGCTGAGGGCCTTTTGTGCCTGGATGGAGGGAGCATGTAGCCTTTTAAATGCGCTTAATTAAGCTGGAGGCTCCTTATCAATGGGCTGGGCCTCAAAACCAGTCTTGTGGTGTATTTGCACAACGTGCTCTGGTTTGGGAATTTGAAATGGGATAGATCTGTCTGGGGGATGCTTTATATGTCTCGCAGTTGATGCATTCTTTCTTGGCACAATCAGATTAGGGAAGAATTCAGGGGAACTGGGCCCTCCCCGAGTTCTCGTCACAGATGAGCTGTGCGATTCTCCTATTCAGGGATCTTGGCCAGCTGCTGCCAAGCCCGGGATACAAGATGTCTGTGCAAAGTAGTGTTAGTCAGAGTTGCTATTGGAAATATTTAATTATAGGCACAGGACAGGTTCCAACCAATCAGAACAAACAATGACCATAAACAGCAGCTAGAGCTATTCTGGTGGGACTAGCTGAGTATCAGTCAGGGAAAAGGTTAGAGTTGACTAAGAGTTTCACATCTATTTCCTTGTCTGATCATAGCCAGCAATCCGTGAATGGGTTTGGATTCTCTCCTAACTGTAGACATGAGGAAACAACTTCAGAGAAGTTAGATCTTCCAAGTCACAGAGCTGACACCATAGCTGGAAGCCAGGCACCCTCCTGTCCTCCTCCCGTATCACTCGGCCTGTGCCTGTACACATGTCGGGACCCACCAGGTCCAGGAAGACCTGGCCTCCAGCATGTGCCTAACGGCCGCCTGGTAAACCTAGGGTGATAATGGAGTGAGGGCAGGAGGGAGTGTGGTTGGCGATGCTCTGGGATTTGCAGTCATCAGGGTGGAGTGAAAGTGGAGTGTGGGCCTTTTTGTAGCCCTTGCATCCCCAGCAAGGCCATGTGCTGGATGGAAGGCTCAGAGATGACAGAGTGGCACCAAATACCCAGGGAGAGGACCATTGTTCCAAAAGATAAGCTATGGGGACTGACTTGGGATTTGATTTCAGGAGATACAATAAGGAAGTAGGGAAGGTGAGATATGTGAGGTGAAGAACCGTTGAGGTGAATACCAGTGACTGACCCACCACTGTGGGAAGCCTGGTTCAGTCTCCTCCTAAAAACCATGTGGCTCTGGCCTCACAATGGTGCAGAGGAGGGTGTGGAAAGGCTGGGTCACTCAGCTGCCTGCCCTCACCCGTTATCCTGAGCACTAACTGCATTTCATGGTTGTACCTGGAGACTTGGAAAAGCCAGCAGGACAAAGAAGATTGGGTGCTGCGGTGATGACTGAGCACTGTCTTCATAGCCACAGGTGGGCTGAGGGATATGGGATGGGGCTGGACAGCATCTGCCACAGCAAAGGATGCTAGAAAGCAGGAAACAGGCCTTTACCATTGTGGGCTGTTTTCTCCATGCCCATTCCCAGGATAGTGCTGTTTTCTGGGAACCTGAGGGAGTGTGCTCCTCTCTCTCCAACTATGCGGTTGTAGTGTTTGGACTTCCCATTCCCCACCCTCTGAATGATTTGGAGAAACTGCAGTGCAGAGAGAGGCTTGCCTGTGTCTTTGCTGGAGAGAAGCCCTGAAACCTCGCTCCAGGGCTGACAGTCTTCCTTTCCACAGCCCCACCCGCACACTCATCTGTAACCAACGCATCCCCCTTGCAGAGGGCCTGGTGGAGACATCTGACAGATACAGACCGTTTTAATTTGGGAAGCCATTGATCTAGAGCACATTAACAAATGGCACCTGTCGGTCCAAACGTTGTTTGCCATTTGTCTTGTCTTATCTGAGCTCCGACTGCGGTGAGATAGGAGCGATGTCACTCTTCAGGGACAGATGGCTGCACAGCCCTGCACCCACCCCGCGGTTAGGGGGCCTCTTCCCTCCAGCCTGTTAACGACAAGGGCAGTGCCTCCGAGGGTGACTTGGGGGCCAAGGATAGGAGCCAGCAGCAGGGAATCGCCTGGGAGTGACTGAGCAAAGGTCTCTTAGCTTCCTCTGTGGGAGTCACTCCCTTAGGGCCTCAACTGGATCTTCATTTACATAAAAGGCTGCAGGGGTCCACAATGGGGGACTTAGAGCTGCCTCTAGTGAGGGGACCCTGGCATGTTGTTGCTTCTGTTCATCACATCACCTGTAAAATAAGCACTGACGTCTCTGCCCCGCTGTTTATGAAGCTGCTGGACAGAGTCAAGGCAGGCCAGCCCTAAGGAGAGCAGAGGAACCGTGGTGATGCATTGTAGGAAGAAATCAACGTGGATAAGTTGAAGTCAAGAAAACCACTGTGGGATAATAGTCCACTATCCAGAGTGACTCTCGTACAGCTCTGGTGATGCTGACCCATCTGAATAAAGACAGAATGTGCCAGAAGGGATGGAATTCTAGTACAGAAACTGGACTTCAGAGAGGAGGGTGGTTAACTTATTCTCAGCGCTACCTACCCTAGAGATAGATCTTTGGGGTAAGGACTAGTCCTGGGTCTTAGTAGAAATGATCCCCATGTTCTTCTTACCCTGTTCTGACACACCAAGCAAAGTCTTTGAGGAAAGCTTTGGTCTCCTTGGTGCTAAAGGAGTGTCTTGGATTGGGAGGGAAATTTTTTCCATTGCCTTTCTAGGTCCTTGCAGCTGGGAAATAATTGATATAAGATAAATTAACAGGAGAAAAAGACCAATTTAATTTCGTGCACATGGAAATACCATATGTGCATGGGGTCTGTGATATGAACAGAGCAGCACATTTAAATACTCTTTAGACAGTTATTCTTGAAATTTTGGCTTTGCATTAATTTCATGAACTAAGCAGAGCTTATTTACATAGGAGAACAGGCCCTTAAGCCTTTGTCTGTAGAGATAAGGAGTTCCCTTCCCTCCTGGTGCAGGGAGAGCACCTTGCAGATGGAATGCTTGGCAACAAGTGCAAGGTTTTTATTTTCTTTGACTCATAATGTGCAAAGTGTTCTTATTTTAGAGAAGCATTTGTTTTTAATCTTCCTCAACCAGTCAGAGGCAGGGCTTACCTCCTCTATCACTTGTTCACAGATATGCATGTCAAACAATTTTAATTTAAAATGATCAAATGGTCAACATGCCACTTCGACACACTTTGAGGTAACCTGCTCTGAACCCAGATTCCTGATATAGTGGACATCAGTTGCATTTGGTACCTGGCATCTTTCTCTGCATGTGGTGCCCATCTCCAGTTTCCATCTCTTTCACCTACTCAAAGCCCTTGTGCTTTGGATGAGACACCAACTCTTGGTTTAAGAATGAAGCATGATCAAGGTCTCAGATAATCAGAACATGACAGTCCTCTGCTGGGGGCCTCCCTAGTGGTGCAAGGGTTTAAGCACTGCACTATGAAGCAACCTCAGTCACTGCAGCATGAGTTCAATCCCCCACCAGGGAGGGGACCCACATGGTGCAGCAGACCTCTCCTGTCTTGCCCACTGCTCCCCTCAACAGTGTGTTTCAGTCACTCTTCCTGTTCTGCTCCCCACCCTGTCTCTGGTGAAACCTCGCACCTCCCCACGCTTCTGGCCTGTACACCAGTTCTTGTGTGCATAAACAAATAATTAAAAAAAAAAAAAAAAACAGTCCTCTGCTGGCCAGGGATTGGTTCAGGGATGCCTGTGTCATTTAACTAGAACCCGTGAGATGCAATGAGTCACTTATTGGGACTTCCAGAAGAAAACCTTTCACTCTTGCCAGCTACAGCTGAAACTGAGAAGATGGGCTCTAGGGGACAGGGAACTGTCTTGCCATCATGGGGAACTAATCTGATAGGAGATAGAAGACAGAACCCAGAAGGGGAAAAATCTTTGATCCCCAGTGATACTACTTGAGCCCTGAATCCAGCTGCACCTAAAGCCAGTTTACCTTTGAGACTGTCGGCTTTGAAGTTAAGAAATTCTCTTTGTGCTTAAGTCATTTTGAATAAGATTTCAGTCTCTAGCAGTTGAAAGGGTATCAACTAAGACACATGGACAAGGGACAATGGCATCCCAGTCACCTTATAAATGATTAGGTTGGTATTCTCACTTTATACCTGAGTTTTGGGAGCCAGGATTATGAGTTTCCCCTGAAAGACTGGAAAAAGCCCACTTTCTAAAATTGGATGGCCGAGAACTTGGCCTGGCAATAACCCAACTATGAAAGCCCAGCCTCAGTGACCATACCGGGCATGGAGTGACATCTCTGTGGTTATTGTGCATGGCACCTTATTTGTATATCATCCATCCTGCTCCTTGGACTTCCTTCCTTCATGAGGAGGCAGGGAAGATAGCAGGCATGAGGTCATATACTATTCATCCCTTTATTCATTCAGGCATTCTTTAAGTCATTCAACAGATAAATGAACAAGGAAGAGGTAAATGGTAAATCTTCTGAAGTTGACTGAAGCTGGAAATTTCACGTTTGAAATTTTGCATTTAACCGTGTGGTAAACTGCAGTCCCTACAAGTGCCTGTGCGAGGACATGTTTAGGGAGAGCTGGTGCATGTTGGCAGCCTCATCCCAGCAAATACCTACTAGGGAGCCAGTGCTGACTGCCGACGGAGGCTCTGTCTCTCCTCCAGTGCTCTATTCAGGAGACAAGTGGGCAAGGGGGTCACTGGAGGAACCTGGCAGTATTTCCATACCTTAATAGCGGTATGGCTTTATTGATGAGTACTGGCTGCATATCAGGCCTAAATGGAGACCAAATTTTGAAGAACTTTGCATACCAATTTGAGAATCTTTGTTATCTTCAAGACAACTGGAAGTCACTTAGAGTATGAAGGAGATTGACATGACCAGATTTGTAGTTTAAAGCACATTTGTGATGTCGTGTTGATCTGGAGAATAATTGAAGGACAAGAGACAGGTCACCCTGAAAGGTGGCTGTTGACATTGGTCCAGGCAGGAGATGAAGATCCACATTAGAGTAATTTTACCTCTTATGGGCTGCTGAATTGAGAAGCTTGGAAGGACTTGGTTTGAGATGATGCGTGTGGATTAGTTGTATTTCTAGAAAACTTGATGTCTTCTGTTGGTGTGGGGTAAGAATTGCCTGTTTTATGCAACAGTTCATTTCCTATTGTATTTTGAATGTCCTTGAACACTCCCAGAAAACCTGCCCTAGCAAGATATCCCTCTCTGTTCCTTAATTCAGATGCTCCCCTGGGATCCTGAAAAAAACTTCCATTCTCTGATACACGTCAGCAAGGAGCTGCTGGGCTGTTTAAGCACTGACTTGCGATAGACTTCTCTGAAGAATGGCCCTCCCTTCACTGCTGCAGGGGGGCACTTAAGTGACTTGGGTTCTCAGCCAATCACAATTTACCAAGCTGCCCAGAGAGTTCCCGGATGTTAACTTCATGACCGGAAAAAAATGAATCAACTCCTGGGCAAAACGTTCAACAAACATGGTGAGTCCCTGCTGCTCACCAGGCTCTTCTGTTCCCTTCACACCAGCATGTCCTAAAGCTCTTCACCTGCAGGAAAACGGAAATGATCTGGGCAAATTCAACAGCCATATTTTATTTCCCCCCTTGGCAAAGACTGCACTGTACCTAGGCAGGTTCATCAGCCAGACCATTTAAGAGCTCTTAAACTGCTTCCTTCCTGGTTCCTCCACTTCCCTAAGCTAGTTCTTAGGGGTCCAAAGACTATAGTCCTCAAAGGTCACAGGTCAAAGCAAGCACCAGGATGGCCGATAATTGTTATACTCACGTGTCAGACACCAGTGCTCCTGCAAAGGTCTTCTTTACTGCACGGTGGTGTCTTCTATGGAACCCACACTCCCTCTCACCCCAGACCAGACTTTGGCCTTGGGGATGGTTTTGCAATTAAGTATGCAATATGGTTCTCTGCTGATAATCCCCTTGCTGCTAGGAAGCAGATTCAAAGCTGCTTCTCACTGGAGAGCTTCCTTTTTAATTCAACTCTGGACTCTTAAAGAAACAACTAGCTCTTTTTGTACTGAAAATTCAAGAACTACTGTTGTAAAGGACAGTTTTTGAACACAGAGGGAGTCATTTTCTTCCATGGACTCTTGGAGTAGCCTGTCTGACTAGGTGTGGGTGTGGGGTGGGGGGCTCCTAGAACTGTTGACAGTAGCAGGGAAAAAAGAAGGGGTTCAAGGATGGGAGAAAGATGAGAGACAAATGCAGAAGATCCCCAGTTGTCCTGAGGATCAGTCTTGTTGATGAGAAGAGAGGTGGAGCAACTTCCCCTGTAGTCCCGAGGATGCTAAGTAACTTAGGGAGGAATCTTCTGGAATGCTGGAAGGGGGTTCATGCTAACAATATCCAATATATCTCTTACTGTGCCACACACTAGCCAATGTTCTTTGCATATGTCAATGCTATAAAATAAACACCTTTATGGTGAGATAGTTTTTTACAGGAGGGCTTTGAGACAGAGAGATTGAGTAATTTGTTCAGTCACAGAAATGGTGAGTGGTAAAGTGTGGATTGAGAGCTGAGACTTCTGTCTCAGGATCCCTCCTGCTTAGAACCTCTGCATGAGGAAAAGTTCCTGGCAGTGGCCCCCACCTTGCACCCACAGGATTCAGCAAGTTGCTGAATCCCCTGTTTATCCCCATGTGTACAGTGGGGAATGGAGCATAGGGGGCCAGAGTGAAGGGTAAATTGACAGTATGATGGGAAAGCGCTTTGCAGGTCATACATGTGTTCAGTGTGAATATTTAGTTTGCTTCTGGGTGAGGAGGTGGGAAGGCTGAAAGATGGACTTTTCAAAGAGAACCCAGTGGGGGGAGCCAGAGAGGTAGGAGAGAAGGACACCCTGGAGAGGAAGTGAACCAGGCCGCCATCCCTCCTTCAGGAGTCTACCCAGACCCAGAGATGGAGTTGGAGTGCTTACTTCCATGCCAGACCCCTTGGGGTGCCCTCTTGGGGCCTCTGGATATTCCAATGAGCCCAGAAGAGGCATTTCTGCAGCTGACCCGACTGTTGACCCTGCCCTCCCCACCCCAGAAGTTTCCAGATGCTGCCACTAATGTTCTTCCTTTGTCCTTCATTCCTTTGGAAACTCTACTCGTGATTCAGGTGTATCTCAAAGATCTCCTTCATGAAGAGGCCACTTCCAGGCTCACAGCGCTGTGTCCTATTTTCTTCCTTTTGTCGGACATACTCACAGCTGTGTCCCTCGAGCTTACCAAGCACGGAGAGCTACTCGCTCCCAGAGCCGCCCTGGACAAGGACGTGTTGAAGACTGTGGAGAAGCAGTTTGGGAGTGACCAACACCCCTCCCAGCCCTACTCAGCGATGATGGGTTAGATATCAAAACTCTCTGGGTCTCCTCTCTGATGAGGAAAGCATTGGCAGGTCAAGGTCAATTTTGAGGGTCCCTCGGCTCTGACCTTCCTATCTGAACTGCACCAGACCAGCCCTAGTGCTCTGGGGCTGGAATCACACGGTGGGACAGCACTGGAGAAGTGCAGGTGGCCATGAACCCCAAGGCTGCACCCTCCTACACTGTGGCCTCAGTGGACCAGCCTTTATGCCTGACCCTTGTCTTTAATGCTTTATTTTCACAGGTGGCTCTGAGGAGTCACGCAGGACCATGAGTGGGGAGAATTAACACCTACTTTATTCATCTGGCAACAGGAATTTGGTTGGCAATAAACTGCTCTGCCAGTGAGAACATAATCACTTCTCATCAGATTACTTCTCGCCAGGAGCTGTTCTGAAATCCTTCTTGTGGCTGATCCAGCTCTGACTCTGAAGGAAAAAATTAGAAACAAATTAGATGCAAGGCTGATGAATCTGATGACGGGTAAAGACACCTTGAGGCTCTTCCTCCTGTAGAAGAACTCAGGAAGCGGGCAGTGGGTCAACGGCCATTTTCGGAAGCTGCTAGAGGAATCCAAGGTGACAGGATTGCTCCCCATCATCTCACTCCCAGGTTGGACACAGTGGGACTAGACCCAGTTCCACCAGGCAGTGTGACATTCATTCATTCACTGGCCAAGCAGGAGGTTAGTTTCTACAACCTGTGCAGTGAGCTTGGTGAAGTCTGAGTTCCCATCTTTTTGCATCCAGCCACACCTGGCATGAGCGGGTGAGGCAGACAACACAAATGGGTTCTGTGCTTCTTGCCAGAAAACCAGAAAGGCCAGACCCAGAGCCATAGCTCGGGGGTAAAGGGCACAGACCTTCCTGGACGCTTCAGTTCTGTTCATGCAGATGTGAGCTTTGTTCCCGCCAAAACACCTTCAGTCTGACCTTATATCTGAACATGCTTCATTCCATCAGTGTAATCTCATTTCTAATATTCACCTTGCTTGTCAACAGGCTACCATTTCACCAGCAAAACCCACATGTAACATGCAATATGATAGTTGTTAGCGTCTCAGCTGTTGATTGAAATAGAAATAACAGAAGTGCTTGCCGGGGTCACTTCTGGCATACGGGCTTCCTCTTGAGTGCACGTGTGAGCTCATGACCCCTGGTCTGTGCGTTCTCGATTAGGGCAACAGCTCCGAAAATTGAGTTTCTCTCTGTGCCCAAGTATTTGAAAGTAAATTATGGACATCATAGCAAGGAACCACAAACAGGAGACCTTCTGACCCTGTGAATCAGTGAGTTTGGAGAGACAGTAATTTACGAAGGCTTATCTCATGTACAGTCTGTATCCCTGGCTAGAGATCCAGTCACTCACTCAGCTCAAATCCCCTTCACCCACCCTGACTCTCATTACTAGCTGATCTCTGACCCTGGCCACAGGAGTCACGAAGTTTCCAAAGCCTGAACCCTGGGCCTGTAACTTCAATCACAGAGGATCCTGGCATGGATCTTAGAATGGCACGTGACCATAGCTATTTAGGTCACAGGAGGAGCCCTCAGGCCTGAACGCTCCCTCCATACATTTAGTCTGGGTTTGAATTTTATGTCAGCAGCATTCATGGGAGAGATGTGGATTTTCACTTCCTTACCAGACAAACTGCTAATTCAGGTCTCTGGGTGTGATTTCATGCTGGGCTTTCATTTCTTATAAATGTATTACCTAGATTTTTGGCACACTTGGGGACTCACAGTCAGTTTAGGATTTTTAAAGAAGCTAAAAAATATGTAAAGCATACTAATAAAAATATAGTTAGAACCCAGGCGGGAGGAATAATTGTTACATTAATGCATCTGCTCGAATTCCCAAAGGCACCTTTTTTGCTTATGGAAAATTCTTCCTCCTCCCCGCCCTGGTTATTGGTCTCAGGGAAAGGCAATGTATTCACATTATTTTTTTTTTTTTTTCTGAGAACACTGGAGTTTCTGAGTCTGTTTTTTTGCAGTCCCATCACTGTTTTATTTATGAAGCGAGGCATAATATAGACAGCACTATGAATGGGTCCTGAGTTTTGGAATCAAACACTCAGGGCTCCTGCTACAGAACTGCCAGCTAGCAGGGTGACCTTCATCTCTCTGAGCCTCACTGTCTGCTTCTGTAAAATGGGGCTAATAAAACTTACCTTTCCAGCAGTCATGAGGTGATGAAGCTGATCAGTGTTTGTAAAATTCTCGTCATTTAGTAAGTGCTCAGTTAAGGGTAGTAGCTGTTAGTTCATGGTCAACCTGACAAAGAGGTTGAGTGTAGAAAGAGAATCCAATGCAGTGTGCACACGAGAAGTTCTATTCTGGAGAATAATTATTTGGGAGCATCAGGGGACCCTAAGACCTGGCTGAAGGTGGACTTCATATCAAGAGTACCGTGCTCTTCATACCTGGCCATTTGGACCCCAGCTCTGGATGCTGCCATCTTGAGGGGGAGCCAGAGTGGGCCACAGTTCTCCATTGAAGGTTGACTATATTTCCCATGGTGCTTCCTAGACTCTAGCATGCTTCTGAGCTCCCCTCCCCCAGGGATTTTATGAAGTATATTCAGATTCAGAAAATCTGGGGCAGGGTCTGAGTGTCTGCATTTCTAACAAGCTCCAGGTGATGTCAATGTTGTCGGCCTGTGGCCCGTACCTCAAGTAGCAAAGCTCTAGAGATTTTCAGCCTTGGCTACATAATATAATGAACCAAAAAGTAAAAAAAAAACAAAAAACCAACTTATGCCCAGGCTCTCCTCAGGCCAATTAATCAGAACCTCAGGAAGTAGGGGTAAGACACTAGGTACTAGAAAAACAGCTTTGGAATCTTGCTCATTTTAATTATTGATCAGGGACATGCTGATGGCCTGATTCTGTCCATGTCTCTGCATTCTGCCAGAAGCATCTGGGACAGTGGTTTCCTTTGGCCCTGAAGTGTCATGTTGTGGGGGAACAGGGAAGTGGGTGGCCCCCAAGGCTGGCCCTCCAGCTTCTCCTTGCAGTGCCCTCTCCTGCATGCCCTGGCCAAAATGGCCCTGTGAAGGAGGTGGGACTGGAGGATGCTTCCAAGACCCCAGAGCAGGAGGCTGCTACTTCCAGGCCGAGACGTCCTGCGCTTCTCTCCCCAGATCAGACATGTGGAGGCTGCCTGTGGACAACTGCACACTGCCTCTGTGCTGACCGTGCCCACCTCGGCCAGGACCAGTAGTAACCAGGTCTTCAGGCCCCAACCCAGGGCTTGGCCAGGATCGAGAAGGACGAGCCAAGTGTGTCAGTGTCCATGGCCAGAGTGACTCAGAGATGGCCAGGTGACTGGTGGGAAGTAAACAGCAGACCTGGGTGGGGAGCTAGGGTCCTGGGTACCTGTGAGGAAGTAGCAGGTCCTCAGTCACAGACCCTGTAAAAATGGGGTGTGTGGGGGGCAATGTTGGACCCTAGATCCAGTATCACTGAAACACGAGACAGGAACTGAAAATAGCAGCACCAGCATGGCGGCCAAGAAGACATTCTGTCTTGGGAACCAAGGTACAAGGGAGACACTGGGTAGGGGGGAAGGAGCAGAAGCTCAAAATGACCATATGCCAGGCAAGTGAGGCTGGATTGGACCTCCTCTTGACCTGGGGTGCTTAGATGGGTGGGCTGAGCTAAAGGGAACCAAGGTGGTAAGGGTTTGGTGCTTATGAAGAAAGATGCATCTCATGCCTTCCTCAACCAGGATCCAACGATGATAACCATTTATCATCTGGAACCTCCACAGCCAACTTCTAAACAACACCCTGTAGTGTCTGATCTCTAGAGTCGTGGGAGACCTTGGTAAGGAGTGGGTCACACTCTCTGTGCATCTTCAGATTTCCCCAGAGAAACAACCAGATTTCTTCTCTAGAAGACCTGTTTTGTTCATAAGGCCTTCAGCAGCCTGGATGAGGCACAGACATATCAGAGAAGTCATCTTTACTTAGTTACCTGATTGCAGAAGTTTGTCACATCTCCAAACTATCTTTGTAACAGCTAGATGAACATTTGATTAAATCCCTGGGTGATATAGCCTAGCCAAATTGACACATAAAATTAATCATCGCAACCTCCAACGGCTGTAGAACATCAGTGCCTCAGAGTGGGGTGTGTGTTTACTGTGTACCTGTACACACAGGTTAATACTGGGTGCTTAGCATGGGATCTGGGTGTTCAGCGGGGACAAAGGTAGAAACCCCCTCTCCTTTCATTCCCTGCCCAGGTTCAGGCCTCTATGTCCCATACCTGAACCCCGCCACAGTCTCCAAACCATTGTTTTCAACCTTTTCTTTTACCACTTCTACCTTTTCTTCTGCCACACCACACTCAGAAAGTTCTTCCTAAAGGGCAAACACATCAGCCCTTTCTCTCCCTGTTTAAAACACTCTGGTGGCCACTGTCTTATCTTACTTCTTCCTGAGCCACTTCTCGGCAACGAACTACCGAAACTCCCTAGAAAATCCAGGCTGCATCATAGCATCACATCGCTGGGTCTTTGTTCACGGCTAGAATGCTTTCCTTGTCATGCTCTCCAACCTACGTCTCTCCTGTCTCTCCTCTAGACTTCTGTCCTGTCCCCTACTGCCCACCCTACACACAGGCACACACATCCTCTTTCTTTCTCCAAAACTATGTAGCACTTTACCTAACTCCCCCTGTGAAATCTTTCCTAGCCTTTCCCTACCATCTTAGAGCTAACTACTCAACTGCTCCTTCCTCTGTGTCTTTCTCATCCACTCACCTCATGCTCTTCTCCACTGCGGACACTGTATAAACTTCAGTTCCATGTCTGATACAGTTATTTGTGTCTGTCTGGCTCTCTAGTTACCATGAGTTCCACAGGAGCATGTGGAAGTACCAGATATGCACATGGTATTTCTCAACATGTTTGTCATATGAAATAACAATGGAAGGTATGAGCATGTGGGTGGATCAGCACACACGCGGACGTCAAACGTCCCCAGAGTAGGTCATTTTTTTTTCTTTTTTTGCTTTGCCTCCTCCTGATGCCTTTCTTCTAATTCCCCACAGACAATCTGAGACTTAAGGAGAATGACTGGGTCCCCTTTAGGGTTAATCAGCCTACACTGTCTTCTCCCCAGATGTGGCCAGAGCAGTGAGATGCAGGTAATAAAAGCATCACTTGCATGTATAGAGCATTTATGGCATGCTGAGCTTTACATGGATTATTTCATTAAGTCCTCCCCACTCTTAGAGGCAAGTCATTTTATTATCCCCACTCTGTAGATGAGAAAACTGAGGCTCAGAAAGTTCCCACAGTAACTTAGCTTGTCAGGGGCACAGCTTGGGCTTGGACTCAGGCAATCTGATGCCATGGTCTACCCTCAAAATCACTCTGTCTCCTGGGGAACATACAATTTCGTTGAACAAGTGGTGGAAAGCACTTTATTTAAATCAAATTGATTCAGACTATAATTTGATTTAAAGAAAATATATTTCCACTCTTATCATTTATAGGTAATGTCAATGCATGATGGGGTCTTGTCTAATTTATTTATTTTTTATTGAGATATAATTCACATATCATAAATTCATCCTTTTAAAATGTACAATTCAGTGATTTTTAGTATATTCGTGAAGTTGTGCAACCATCATCAACCACTATCTAATTCCAGAACATTTTCATCACTCCAAAAAGACACCACACACCCATGAGCAGTCACTTCCCACTGCTCCTCTCTCCAGCCTTTGGCTGTCACTAATCTACTTCCTGTCTCTCTGGATTTGCTTATGGCAGACATTATATATAAATAGAATAACACAATATGGTATTTTGTGTCACCTTTTTCTCTTAGTATGATGTTTCAGGTCTGTCTAAGTTGCAGTGTGTCTTAGTACATCATTCCTTCTTATGGCTGAGTAATATTTTATTGGGAGTGGCTGGATAATCACCCCCAATGATATCCGCATCTTAGTCCATGGTAAACAGGACTTTGCAGATGTGGTTAAGTGGGGATCTTGAGATGACAAGCATATTCAGTTGCTACTGAACCACTTTAAGGTCAGGGTTTATTTGCCTGGTCGCTGAAAGTCAAAATTCAGAAACCAGGTTTGGTTTAGTAAACCAAGAATCTCACTGCCTTACAATCAATGGAGAACACTGTTTAAACACCAGGCAAAACAGCACTTTCTAACTGAGCTTCATTCCTTTCATTTGGGGGACTGTCTAATCACGAATTTAGAGTGTAGTGTCCACAGTTATGCACCCACCAGGTACTCTTGCTCATACCCTCCACGCCCCTGCACATACCAGTTGGGTCCAGTCTGGCTGCTGCTCTCCTATCACATTTCTGAGAAAAGGCACAGTGGGGTGCAAATATTCTACCTCACAGCTACAAAATCCCTCTGTTTTATTCTGTCCCTCGTTTGTGAGAGGCGCAGGTGGAGGTCATTTTTCTTAGATTGTATTTTATTTATGTGCCTGCACTTTTACAGTAGCTCTAAATGTAATCACAAGCATCCTTAGAAAAGGGAGGCAGGGGGAGATTTGGCTACAGAAGAAGAGAAAACCAAATGCATAAAAGGAGAGCTCGGAGTGCTGTGCTTTGAAGAAATACAGGGAGCCGCTGAAAGCTGAAAGGTCAACGAAATGGATTCTTCCTTCAGAGCCTCCAGGAGGAACAAACCCTGGCAGTATGACTCTCGCCAGTGAGGCTGATCAAGGGCTTTTGGTCTCAGAACTGCAAGAGAATAAATTTGTGTTGCTTTGAGTCACCAAGTTTCTGGCCATTTGTCATAGCAGGAATAGGGAAGTAATAATATGGATAGACCACATTTTTGTTTATTCATTCATCAACTGATAGAGATTTGAATTTTTCCACTTTTTGATTATTATGAATAATGCTGCTATGAGCATCCATGTGCAAGATTTGTGAGGATGTGACTTTTCATTTCTCTTGGGTTTATATTTAGAAGTGCTGGGTCATGTGATAACGGTGTTTGACTGGATGAGGTTTATTTTGCAGAAGTTTGCACATCCTGAGATGCCAGCCAAGTGTTTCGAGCAGGGCAAGCTGATGGGAAGGCAGATTGAAGAGATGGCCATGCAAGAACTCGGGGGTGGCAGAAGTCTAGAAGTTCCAAAGAGCATTTCTGGAATTTAAGCTGCCGCCTCAAGCGTACGCAGTGTGTTGAGTGCCAGAGGGAAGGGGGCTGCAGGGACTCTGTGTGTGTGTATCTGTTTGAAAATAGAGCAGGTATGTTGTTTCCTACAGCTGTGCTGAATTGTGCAGAGATGACTAATTTGGTGAAAATAAACTGGTAAAAATTTCAAAGGACAGTCAAAACAGAATCTGATAAGGGCGATGTTTGTCAAATGGATTCAGATGAAACAAACATTGCTTATGTAATTTATGTGAGCCCAATGGCCTCCAATGGGCTCTTTCACATCACCTTTGGGATTTAATTCTTCTGGAACCTAACTGGGGCAGTATTACTTTCTTCCGAGTGTTACGATTGAGGAAGACAGGGAGGCTGAGGGGGAGGCCGTGTCTGCCGAAGTCATAGGGAGGTTAGGTGATGGAGGCAGAATTCAAACTTGATCTGCCTGCTTTGGATTACTTTTACTGACACCATATGCAAGAATAGGAATACCATTGTTTTGTTCTCCATAAATTTTTGCTACAAATGATGGTAGCCATTAACCATTTTGGCGACATTGATGTTCAACTCTTTGTCAAAGAAAACTGTCATCATGTTCAACTCTTTGTCAAAGAAAACTTTCACTGATGGGCTGTTGAACAATGTCCCCCCCAGCAATTGGTGCTCTGTATTCATTTTTTTGAAAGCTAAGTGTGGAATTTATGACTCGATGTTTCTTGGATTAGACGGCCTGTACTCCCTTCTCACCTCCTATTTGCTAGCTCTAGGGAACTTTGCTTCCCTTCGCCTTGGTTCTGTCACCTATAAGATGGGAATAATAGTAATTATCTCATCGCTTCTTTGAAGGATTGAATATACAAGTAAACTTGTGGAAAGGTACCTATGCATAGTAAATGCTAAAATAAAAGTTGTCATTATTGTCAAAAAAAAGCAAGGAAGGACATTCTCTTCAAGGAATTTATTTGGGTTTGAAGTACACACACTGAGAGACCTCCAGCAGTCACCTGACCTAACGCTTTCCTGGTCACTTTACAGTGGGTAATCCTGAGGGAAATGAGGTAGAGACAAAAATCTTGTAACTCCCCACGGGAGCTGAGGCGGACTAGGAATCAGCGGTCTGGTGGTGGGTTTTGTTTTGTTACATCAGTTTTCTTACTTGGCCCACACAGTGTTCTTTTGAGGTAGTTATTATTATCTATTACGTCTATTATCATCTAGTTATAGTTATTACAGAGGAGAGGAGGGGAATGTGGAGAGGTTATATCCCTAAGCTGACACAGTCGGTTAATATTGGAGTCAGGCTCTGTCCCCAACCAGGGTTTGCTGATTGGAAAACCTTCCTATTCTTACTTATTTTACAATCTTATTGCTTTGGGGGCTGAAATTTGAGATCCTGAAAGAATTAGGATTCTTCTTTCTGAGAAACACAGTGAGTTGCATGAGAGACCAGTGAGGTTCAAGAAAATGCCCGAGAAGCCTATGTTGACTTCTGAGTTGGTGTGAGTTTGGGAAGATCTGGGACAGACCAGAGACTCGCTTGGTGCAACACTGCAGCTCAGACCCATAAAGGGAGCGCAGCCCGGCTCCATGGGACTGTGGAAAGAGCATGAGATTGGGGGCCAAATCCTTTCCCCCCACCCACTACTGAGCACAAGTGCAGCTGATTTAATGGGAGATTTATTCTTCCCATTTAAAAAGTGGAGAAGGAGGGCTTTGTAGAAATTAGGGAGGAGACAAGAGCATCTGGCAGAGATATTCAGCAGGTCCTGCTTTCCCCAGACCAAGCAGCTCTGAAGATGAGGCAGAGCACCACCTCCTCCCCTGCTCTTCTTGGAGGCACT
Organism: Galemys pyrenaicus; assembly: GCA_019455555.1. Taxonomy (NCBI): domain Eukaryota; kingdom Metazoa; phylum Chordata; class Mammalia; order Eulipotyphla; family Talpidae; genus Galemys; species Galemys pyrenaicus. The sequence continues at coordinate 1,483,678 of JAGFMF010011390.1, forward strand.
TTTTTTTTTTTAGATTTGTTCATTTATGCATACAAGAGCTGGGGTACAGACCAGAGTCGAAGGAAGTGAGAGGATTCACTAGAGACAGAGCAGGGAGCAGAACAGGCAGATTCACTGAAGTACACTGCTGAGGGGAGCAGTGGGGGAGGCAGGAGAGGTCTGCTGCGCCATGTGGGTCCCCTCCCTGGCTGGGGTCGAACTCGCGCCGCTGTCAGTGGATCCTTCACAGTGCTGCGCTCGACCTGCTGTGCCACCAGGGAGGCCCTTTGAGGCACATGAGAGTCCCGAGGCTGGAGCATCTCCTCAGTGACTAGGAGGCTGGGTTCCCAGTGCTTGTGCTTACTTGGCCGTAGGTCACTGCCCCTGACCTCAGTGCTTCGGGTGATGAGGACTTTGGGGCAGAGAGCTTTTCGGATTCTGGAGATCCAGCTCACTGTTTCCTGAGCCTGAGCCCCATGAGACTTGAGTAACAAGATACTGCAATCCCTCCTGGCGGCTGCTTCCTTGTTGCTAAGCAACAAATATTTGATATTAAGTTCCTGTTGATGAAGCTAATTGCAAAGGTTAATTGTCCTCTGAGATGAAAAACGCTCCAGGAATGTATTTAGGAGTTGGTCTCCCTGAACTTCTGAGTGAATGGAATTCTTTTTAAAAATATTTTTCAGTTGGTGATGGCATCAGCATTTTGTTCTTCCTGCTTTGTTCACCTCCTGAGTGGAAGTTTTCAAACATAGCTAGCAAAGGCGCCGTTAGCAAACTGAGCAAGGGGGCTCTCGCATTAAACCTGATGTATGGAAGAGACGAGTCTACACATCTTGGAGGTGGGGCCACAGTCCAGAGCCCCGCCCATTGACTCACCACCCACCCACCCCCTCCGCCCCTCCCCACCCAGAACCCTGCCCCCGCAGAGCCACATCTTGCTGGAGTTTCTCCAACTTCACCATTGCTCCCTTCCTCACCCCCACTCAGTGACCACCTGTTGTGCTAGATGCTGGTTTGTCTTCTACCTCTCCATTGTCCTGGAGAGTAAAGCTATGCTTTATCCACTGCTGAGGCCCTGGGCCCACACCATTGTGGGTCAAGAGCCAGGTTGGGACAGGTGAATGTAGCCCAAAGACCAACGCTATACAGTTGCTGCTTTAGGACCCTGGGGAAGTGGGTTAGGGGCATGAGAAAAGAGGATATGGTGTGTTTCCTTGCCACCTCTGGTATTTGCTGGGTATGTGATCTTGGGGAGGTGAGTTGGATTTCCCTCCCAGAGCCTCAATTTCCCGGTCTTTAAATGGGGATGATAGAATCGTTTCCCCTCTGGCCCACCTCCCTGCCTGGAAGGGCTGTTCTAGGAACTGGTGTTGATTATGTAAAGTACATGGCGGGGTGCCTGGCACAGAGCTGGAGCTCAATAAATGGTAGCTATTTTCTCTGTAGTTGTTTTCCAACATGAGGCTGAAATGGTCACTGTGACACAGCTTGCCTTAGGCAAGAAGGCGGATTTTGATGTAATTGGAGTCAGGGTTCCAAGGAAGGGCACAGCACCACAATGGGAAGGGGAGGTGTTAAGTTACAGAGTGGGGTTTGGCTCTTCAAACCAGTTCCAGAAGCATCTTCTTCATTTCACAAGGGAGGGTAAAAGAGGGGGTCCTTTTAAGAGGATGACATTCCTCTCACTGGGCGGTGGGAGTGGTGCTCGGATAATAATGTGGATCCCTGCTACTGGTTCTGTCCTGGGTTCTCTGGTTCTGTCCTGGGTTCTGTGGGGGCCACTGTGTGATTGGCAGCATCACAGAGATGCAGGGTGCCCCAGGGTGTGAGCAGGCTCAGACCCTGGCACCTGGGTTTCTGAGGTTATTCCTTCTGAAGGGGCATCCGTTCAAGTCATTCCCTCAGTCAGCACATATGTGGGGAGCCCCTCATGTGCCAAGATGAGGGGGTGCAGAGATGCAAGACTGACTCTTCCTCCAAGCTCACAGTTGAAAGCAGAGTTGGCAAACTTTTTCTGTAAAGGGCCAGACAGTAGACATTTTTAGCTTCGTGGACTATGTTGTCTCCCTGTAATTGCTCAGCCATCATAGTGTGAAAGCGGCCAGAGACAAAATGGAAGCAAATGGGCACGGACTGCCTGCCAATGAAACTTTACTTGAAGGAATTGCGTTTGGTTCAAGGACAGGAGTTTGCTAAGCCCTTAGGGAAAGACAAAGTTGTAAACAGATTGGTGGTACAATGCGGTAAGTGTCATCAAGCAGATGTCACACATTGTGGCAGGGATCCAGATGTAGGAAAAATGACTTCTGCTTTAAGAAACTTCCTGAAGAAATAAGCTGAGTACCTTTGGGAAAGTCACTCTCTCCATCTCAGTTTCTTCAATTAGATATTAATATTACAGAGATCACAGGAGAAATTTATGAGGATTTATGCACCTAACATGCTGTCTGGGTCACAGTTACATTCATAAGGCAACTCAAAAAGTGTTAGTAATAATAGCGAATATTAGTCACTCACATACTTTACATATATTTTCTCATTTAAACCTTATTGCCACGCTGTGAGATCTCTACAATCTTTCTTTCTGCTTTACCCAGGAGAAAACCAAGGCACAAAGAGATCAAATAATTTGCCTAGTAAGGACAGAGCCAGAATCCAAAGGTAGATTTCAGAAGCAGAACTCTAAGTCACCACGGCCATAATTACCAGTAATACTATATATTTGGCCCTGGTCAGGTCAGGCAGGACAATTGCTGGCCAGCAGGCTTGTCTCTATAGATAGTGGGCTGTGGGCTTCACTGCTTACTCCCTGCTGCAGGCCTGATCTTAAGGGAATGACAACCACACCCCGTTGCCATGACACCCAAGGGTCATTCCAACATGTCTGCCTCATGGACTCAAGGATACAGGTGTGTTTATCTTCCAGCTCTCTATACCTTGCTCTAAAGTATGTCAATCTCTCTCTCTCTCTCTCTCTCTCTCTCTCTCTCTCTCTCTCTCTCTTTCTCACACACACACACACACACACACACACTGTTTTGACTGGAGCCGTAATTTACCCATCGTAGGTACCAAATATCAAACAGGGCACTAGAATTTTTTTTAAGATTTTTTTAAATTTATGCATATAAGAGTAGGGGTACAGGTCAGAGGCACTGGAGGTGAGAGAATTCACCAGAGACAGAATGGGGAGCTGAACAGGCAGACTGACTGAAATACACTGTTGTGGGCGAGGCAGAAGAGGTCTGCCGCACCATGTGGGTCCCATCCCTGGCTGGGCATCGAACTTGCGCTGCTGTGCGGCAGATGCTTCACAGTGCAGTGCTCAACCCGCTGTGCCACCAGGGAGGCCCCCATGACACTTTTTAACATATGATCTATCACAACCAGGTGAACATTTCTGCTTTATTTTACAATTGAGAAAACAAACTCAGTGGGGTCAGGAAACTTGCCCATAGTCAAATAGCATGCAGGAAGCACAGCTAAAATTTTGAGTGTTCCCACTTTAAATGCAATGTGCTCTCGTCATAATAAACTCCACTCTTCCCTTTTAGCGCCTTATCTCTAATCATTAGTTGCCCCAAAACACAAAGAAAAAAATGTATGGAGTCTTATAAAGATGGACGACTACATCCTTACTCACTGTTTTGGACCAAACGCTTTAGAGTTAAATTTTCATGCTGTGCTGACAATGAGGGCAAATGAGCCAGCTCTATCAAGAAACAACCATAAGCGCTGTGGACTATGGATGCCTTCATCTGCTTCTTGACTGATGGCCTCCTGGGGATCAGATAATCTGACTTGCAATCCGTGCTTTTAGCAGCTAATTGCATTTCTTAACTGTGCGGCTTCAGAGTAAGTTACACAAAGTACGATTCTTGGAAGTCTGACACAGCTTGTCAAAGTAGCAGGCAGAGCTCATCTTCCTGGAACTCTCTCTTGGTCCCCCTGGGGTCGGAATGGTGGGGTTCAGTATGGCAGCAATCAGGAGCCCCAGTCCCCTTAAGGCTCTAGGTTTCCAGTTAAAGTTGGCCCTTGAAGTTGGGGTGTGAGTCATCCAAGGAAGGCTGTGAAAGAGCTTTTCTCTGTCTGGGTCCTTTCTAGGCTACATGGTAAACCCTATGGAGAGTTCCTGAACTTTGACCCAAGGTCGAAATTGAGCATCCGCTGCACAGCAGCACAAGTTCGATCCCCAGCCAGGGAGGGGACCCATACGGTGCGGCAGACCTCGCCTGCTCAAGGACACAGGTGTGTAATATCTTCCAGCTCATAGTGGTAATGACAAGGAGAGCTACTGTTGAAGTTGATTGAGATCCTGTGGATTTAAAACCTCTCATGCTACACTTCTCAGCATCACCTTTCCCTTGTGGCAAGATGAAGCAATGGCAAAGACCCCTCTTGCAGGTGCAACCCGGTAGTTATCACCTGAGTCATGTGTATGTACCCCATGTCTCTCATCAGTGATGTCGCTGGAAAGCCCCAGGATTTGGGGGCTGGAGTGGGAGATTAGTTGTTGTAATTTCTCTAGAACAATATCTCCCCACCAAATGTTGATGGCATCAGTTTCAATAATGAAGATGACTGGAATTGGGCCAGGCAGAAATCAGATAAAGGTAAACTGCTTCAATTGCAAAAAGGTTCTGACCTACATTCTCAATTTTTTGAGGCTATTGGCTATTTCCTGTGACAAATGTGCAATAGCTTGAATGCCACCTTTCTATGCTGAATGCACCCCGTTTTTTCTGGTACCAGGGTTGGTAGGTAGCTATATAGTTGAGAGATTTCTGAACCAAGGGCTAATGGAATATCAGGTCTGAAAGGGTATTTTTGGACGATCTTATATCTGTACTTTGAGTGAGCCAAAGCTCCCAGATAGCCTTTGAAACTCCAGACAAAATAAAATCAAGACAGACATTAGACTTTACCATGACTTTGATGCTTAACCTTGGGTTCATTAATTCATCATTCACGTTTGCTGGGGGGAGGAGGAGGTTGCTACATTCAGGGGATGGTTCAATCTAGTGTTTTTCTGGCTGTGCTCACTGCAAGTTCCTCTTTTACTGGCTGTAACTGGCAGTGATTTTGCCCGTAGCCCTCAATGGGATGTGGCAGAGACACTGCTAGTATGGACACATAGAAATGTATTTTAAGACTTCCCTTGCAGTTGTTTGTGGCCTCAGAGTGGGTTCGAGTCAATGGAATACAGGCAGATAAATGCCACATTCAGTCCTGGCCATAAATGTGTACCACCATTTGCTCCCTCCTCCACCTAAAAGGCTCCACTCGGTGGAGTCCATGATGAAAGTAACTGGACACCTCTTAGAGACACCCAGGAGAGCCACCTGCCCCATTTTGGCATAAGCCCCTGGCAGGTGGGGGTTGCCTGTGCTGGAGCTCTGCTCTCCAGTGCTAACAAAGCAAGGGACAGTGCTCTTCTCGTTCTCTTGCTCCCAAATCAGCACAGTTAGGGAGCACTATTCCTGGTACCCCTGCCTCACCAGTCTTTACCAGACTGGATCGTGATGGAAGCAGAGGATGATTTTACTGAAGACTCAGGCCGGCTTCAGAAGAACAGTGCCCTGCCAGATCCTCTCACTGCAGGAAGCAGCCTGCAAAACCTACACCTCTTTTCAGTTCCATTTGTGCCCTTTCAAGTCCACTGGGTTTTGTATTCATCCTGAGATTCCATCTCTCAAATCGTTTTGGTTTTGGGGAGTTATTTCTGCCCTGCCTGGGAGGGAGGAGTCAGAGTGATGGTGCCCCAATCCTGTGTCTCCCCACCTCAAGTGCTCCTTCCCTGAGATGTGCCTCTCTCCAAGGGAGCAGTATTTTTTTCTCAGGGGCAATGCAGACTCGTTGAGAAAAGGACTGCTTTTTTTTTGGTAGGGTGTTTTGACCATATCACTATACCGATGATCCCTGTCATTAATGTGTGGGGCATCTGGCTCTTGTCTGAGCCTGGATGAGCAAATAAAGGCCACAAACTGAGCTGTGAATGGCTCGCTTTTGCCACCCAGCCTAGAGGACAAGCCTCTTCTTTTGAAAGTTGTCAGAATCCTCAAATTATTTCCAATTTTTCCCTACATTTTATGTGTATGTGAACACACCTCTGTACACATATATGTATATATGGCTATATATGTGTAATATGTGTACACAGATATGTATATATACATATACAGTCTCTCCATATATATGTATATATAGACAGATAGATATAGATATATACACATACATATACAGAGTCCTCCATCTCTGTGGGTTCCATATGCATGGATTCAACTGACCAACAGCAGACTTAAAATACATACAATGTAGTAAGGTCTTTGAGGGTTGTATCTATGCCAAACAGTACAGACTGTTTTCCCTTGTGTTAGTCCCAAAACAATACAGTGTAACAACTGTTTACATAGCATTTACATTGTATCAGGTACATAGCTGTCTATATCCCACTAAAGTATATGGAAGGATGTACATAGGTTAGATGTAAATATACCTTTTTATATAAAGGAGTTGAGCATCTTTGGATTTTAGCATAAGTGAAGGGGGTGGGTGGTGGTGTGCTGGAACTAATCTCCATAGATATCAAGGGACAACTTTATTCCCCAGCACAGCACACAAGCACATTACCACCTCAGGGCCTTTGCACTTGTTGCTTATTCTGCCTGGAACATTCTTCTTGCTGATTTCTGTCTGGTTGACTCTCTTTCCTTCAGGCTGTTGGTCAGATGTCACGTTCCCAGGGAAATGTTCTTTGACCCTCTATAAAATTGCATTTCCTATCCTTTATCTCTTTTCTCCTTATTATCCTTATCTCCTTTCCCTGGTTTATGTAATTCCCAAACATTTACCTCCTTCCAACATCCTCTATTTTACTTATTTGTTAGTTTATTGCCTGTTTCCCTTAACAACAAATAAACTCCAAGAAAACAGGAGTTTCCATCTGTGCTGTTTCCCATTATATTGAAACGCATAGAATAGGTTTCCCAATGGATTGAAAACAATGCCTGGAATATGGCAGATATTCAATAGATATTTGTGAGATGAATGAACGACCCTCTTTATGGATACAGAGGTTCAGTCTCAGAGGGGACAGTAGAACTCAGAGCTAGTGATTGTCAAGAAAGACTCCAAGCCCAAGTATGTTTATGTTCTGCTCTGACATCAGACTTCATGCACGTGTAATGTGGTCACAGGGCTGTCACAGGGGACCAAGTAGCCAGGAGGAGAATGTTCGAGGTGGGTCCCCAGGCCTCCAGGAGCTGACTATGCTGGTGGCTGCACTGTCTGCAGTGTTTCTCTTCTCCTTCCAGAGGCATTTACCTGGCAGCAGCATCTGTGGCCTTTGGGATTGCTTCACCTTTCTGGATCAAACACCTTCAGCCTCCTACCTGCAGATATTGCCTTTGAAACTTCCTAGTCCTGCTTAAATCCCATCAGGCTCAACAGACTCAGGTCCAGTGTTGCCTGACCTCACTGGCAGTCGCTTCTCTCCCCAGTGTCTTGGGCCCTCCTTTCCCCAGTGGCTCCCTCCGGAGCGCTGACTTGTGACGAGCCGCTCACATTCTGCAGATCAGAAGTTGATGGCCACACTCACCATTATTTCAAGCCATAAAGCTTTCCAGGGGAGGAATCAGGACTTACTTTAAATCAGTGGGCACTTTAGGAAGGCTGAGCCTGCATCCCACCCTCAGAGATTCTTCTGACTCAATTGCTTGGGACATCATAATTTTTAAAATCTCTCTGGAGGACTGGAAATGTGCAGCCAAGGTTGGGGTGCTGCTTAGGTTGGCCACAGATCCTCTTTCTGAGAATAGAGGACACAGTGCAACTGAGGGTAGAAGAATTGCAGAAAGTCACATTTTATTCCCCAAATCTCCTGTACTTCTTCCTTTCACATCTTACTAAGACCTGGAGAAAACATCTTCCTTCATTTCATTGTGGAATTCTGATATTTCTGTTTATTTTGCTGCCTTCCTTACTGCAAATGATGTCCATGAGTGCCTTAGTTTTCTCATCAGTAAAATAGACATCATCATCATCATAATACTGATATTATAGGTTGTTGAGACTTCAGTGAGCTAACAGTTGTAAACTAGTAGTTGAGCGCCTGGTACAGGCACGTATGGATTAGCTACTATTTTTGCTATTAGGCATCTTGCTCATAAAATGCCTTCTCAAATTCCATTGTTACTAATTGGCATCAACTCCAGTGTAAATGTTCATCTATATCTTGCATGGTTTTTTAAGAGCTTTTGGCTTTCTGTTTCTTTGGCACACTCCAAAGGTATTGTAAAGAATGACTCACCCACATCTCTTTAAATATGAGTGGTATTTGTCACGAATCTTGGGACCCTTCCTGAGAATTTGCTGCTTAAGGAGGGACTTGCCTCACCTGCTTCTGGACAAGTTTTCTAGACTTGGCACCAAATTGCTATCTATTCCAGGGGTGCCTGACTTCCCCTGCCACACTCAGTATGCCCTTGTGGCCTCGGTTTGTGTCCCCAGGAAGGAGCGTCTCTTTATGGCTCCCAGACTCAGTTCTCTTCTCTCCTTGCAGAGGATGCTGTGGACAGGTGCCCCCAGCCTGGGGAAGTGACCACAAGGGAGGGTAGCAGAGGCCTGAGTAGAGGAGCTCAGCATTGGGAGGCGCTGTGCAGACAGCACTTATGGATCATGGGCTGGCGTAGCCACACCGTTAGGTTCAACCATGCATGCAAAGATCTCCTTGAAGTGGACTTGGGAAATTAGCAGTGGGAACCTGGGGTGCCAGGCCTGGACTGGGGTACGGGCATCCACATTGCTCTTGGCCTGAAGTGGGCATGATCAAGATACCCGCAGAGAGAGCCACGGTCCATCCCACTCTGCAGAGAAGGGCAGAGGGGCCCATGTTTATGGACAAAACAGTGAGTGACACGGACACCATACCAGCCTCCTGAACCACTCAGCCAGGACCTGGGAAGAATGGGGGGAGGACAAATATTAAGCATTAAACAGGGACTTCATGCATATGGTCAGTTCACTGCAAGGTCACAGGAGGCTGTTGGCACAAATTGCAGAGGACCCAGCTTCACATTCGACGGTGGCTGAGCCTGTCACATGACTAGACTTTGTTCCGTTCACTCCATTCAGCACATGAAGAAACTGAAACTATCCTGCCAGTTACATGCTGGGCCTCATGTGACTGTCCTAGCCCAGGGCCCCCAAGGAGAGGAATTATGTTGTCAGTATCTTTAGTGTACATGAAAGTGTGTGGTCTTAGTAGAGATTTATAATTATCTATCGAGTAAATGGGCAAATGGGTGAGCTAAAGAATGAGTTTTAATGTAGCACAATGATGAGATTGGGCACATGGTGCCCAGAAACCCATGGCAAGTAGTGGCAGGTAGCAGGGCATGGTGTTGCCGACAAGCAAGACAAACCTCAGCACTCGAAGTGACTGTGGTGGGTGTTTGCATCAGCCACCAAGATGCTCTTAAGTAACAGATCCAAAGGATCTCTGAATCATGGCCAAAGACTGGGCCACAACTGGGCCTTTGGAAGAGGCATCGTGGTCCAGCAGCTGGGAACTGCTGCCAGTGAGGCAGGCTAATGTTGTAATGGAAAAGACTTATGGTCCATTCAAGAGGCAGCTAGTTAGTGGAGAAATTGCTCTCGAGGTAGAATATTTCTGAGGTGGATGCAGAATTCACAGGCTTTCATGATGGATCACGTCATGTTTTCAAACACATTTCTCTGTGTCTACAATTTTACTTATTCTGCAGATTGTTCCTGATTCAAGAGCTGTAATTCCTACCAATGAGACTGGAGTTATGTCATTTGGGTTCCCAAATTGGGTTTGTATATTGCAGCCAAATGACCATCTCTTCATTTAGGGGAGCTGCCATTTGAAGATGCACCATCAGCACAGCCACGATGATAGACAAGGGGCCCCCAAGTCTGGCAGGAGTCTCCCCAAGCTGAGCTGACTGTGTAGCTGGTGGGTCCTACCTGTCCCTGCTGGTGACCTCATCTCATGTTACCTTCGCTTTGGCGACAGCAGGTGGGTTCCCAAGGCAAATAGTGTTCTGGGGGAGCAGGCATATATGTAGCTTATTTGAACAGAAAGGTGGTAAAAGTTTCTAACCCCATCTTGCATTTCTTCTTCATAATAACTCATAGAAACTCTCTAATCAGCCCCACAGAAACCCTCCAAATCACCTACATCGCTATTTTCAGAGGCTGTGCAATATTTGTGGTTGGGGGTCTATCACAAATTCTCTATTCCTCATGCTGTGTATTCATCTTTTTCTTTTGCCATTACAAACATATATACAATCTGTTCTATTGGGAATATATATATATATATATTTATTTACTTGTAATAGATATTGCCAGATTGACTTCTAAAAAGGCTGTGGCAATTCGCATTTCTACCTGAAATGTGTAAGTGTATCTTTCTCTGCATCAGCACCAGCAATGAGTAATATGACTTTTAAATTTCGTTAGTCTGATGAGTCTAAAGTAATGTTGTTTGTTTTGTTTTGCAATTTCTTGATCATGAAAGATGTTTAGCATTTTTTAATACACATTTTCATTTGGATTTTTGTGACATGTTACTTATTTACTTTTACCTCACCTTGGCTTTCTTCTTAAGAATGTATGTTTTGCATATATCAATATATTGTCCTTTAATTTGCTATCTGCGTTACAAATATTTTTTTCTAAATCTATTGTTTTTGCCTATAGTTTGGTTATACTTTTTTTTTTTAAAGATTTATTTATTTATGCATACAAGAGCTGGGGTACAGGCCAGAGTCCAGGGAGGTGAGAGGATTCACCAGACAGAGTGGGGAGCAGAACAGGCAGACTGACTGAAACACACTGCCGAGGGGAGCAGCGAGGCAGGAGACGTCTGCTGCGCCATGTGGGTCCCCTCCCTGGCCGGCAGCAGGGATCGAACTCATGCTGCAGTGGCTGCGGTTTGCTTCATAGTGCGTTGCTTAACCTGCTGCGCCACCAGGGAGGCCCTGGTTATACTTTTTTAACTATAAAATTTTTAAATTTTGTGTTGTAGATATGTCTGTTTTACTTTACAGTTTCTTAAGAAGGCCTTCCTAATAACTATTACCTACATTGTATATGTGGCCCCTGAGAATATTTATATATATATTCTCTCATATGCTCTTATGTATATATTTTCTTACATATGTGTATATACCTATCTATATAAACGCTTATATACTCACATATAGATGCCTGTAATCCATTTTAAAATTCATTTTTATATAGAGTATGAGATAAAGTTTCAACAAATTTATTTTTCAGATGAATAGCTAGTTGTGCCAGTTTCACTTATGAAGTATAACATCACTTCCTTCCTTACTAAATTGAAGCACCATTTTGGTCATATATTTAATTTTCTTATATATGGTAGGATCTATTTTAGCTTCTCTCTCTGTTTTACTGATCTGTCTGCCACTCCCTATTTCACTGTCAGTGTATGTTATTATCATATATTTTGATTAATGTGACTTTGTAGGTTAATTCAAATGTTTTTTGTGCTCCCCAGTTGAAAATAATGTTTATTGGTGGTTTTTTGACAAATAAACATTTCTATTTAAGTTGTTTCTGTCTCCTTTCTTCCCTACCCCCTTTCTCCCTCCATCCCTATCTCATTCTCTCCCTCCCTCTCTCCCTCTCTCTTTCCCTCCTTCCTTTCTGCCTGCCTTCCTTTCTTCCATTTACTTTTTCTTTCTTAAAGTTTTTATTAGGAATATGTTCCATATTTTATTAGTGGATTTTTTTTGCATCTATTAGTACGATCATATGACTATCTTTAAATACTTAGGTATAATGAATGACTTTTATAGATTTCCTTTTATTGAACCAACCATGCACCTCTCAAGCAATGCTTTTGTCATAATGAATTTTCTTTTGCTACATTGATTTCTATTCATTAATATTTTGTTGACAATTTTTCTGTACTTATATTCATCAGTGAGACTTATCTCTAATGTTACCTTCTTGTTATCTTTATTAACTTAATATTAATGCTATGTATATTTCACAAAATGAGTTTGTTGCTCTCCTAACTTTTGCATGGTTTAGAATATCTTTAACAGTAGAAATTGTTGGTTTTCAAAGTTTAAAAGGAACTGAGGTGTTAAAATACCTGGTTTTTAGTCTTTTTAAAGGAAACTTCTTCAAAATCCTTTCATTTTTTTCCCTCTCATAAAGATTTTGATTTATCCCTGGGACAACTTAAGTGATTTATATTTTGCCAAGAAAGTTGTCTACTTTTTCTAGATTTTCAGAAGTCCTTCCAGGAAAAAAAGTCTCTTATTTCTGGTCTGCATGTAAGATACTCAAAGTCACCACTCTCTTAAGTAAAAGGGTGAACAAGTAAAATCTCAACAACTCTTCCTAGATCCATAAGAGAAGTGAGGTCACAGGCAATTTGCTACTCACAAAATTAGAGAAAATGATGAGTGAATGCAGAAGATCACAAGTTTTAGGAGCAGAGACCCGCAGCTGAAAGCTTCTGAGGAGCTATTGCTACAGTGGGTTTTGGGGCAGAGAAATTTGAATTACCACTGAGGAATTGCTAGAGGCTCAGTGTGGACAAGTCTGAGAAGTTAAAATTCTGGGGAACTCAGTCATTTGGAGCCCCCACTTTTTTGAGCTTCACCTCCTGGAATCCAACCAGGTTCTCTTTATGACTATCAGAAGAAAATTCCCTTGTGCTTCTAATGCAGGGACAGGAAATGAATTATCTCAGGACAGTTTTGAAGTATCTCAGGACATCCTGTTCTTCTTCACATGTCTTGCTCTCAGAGGAAACTAGTTAACTAGACCCTAATCAGCTAGAGCATTATTGTAGCCTAACTAACTTTGGGAAAAGAAGTCCCCAATTCCAGCCTACTCACCTACCTCAGGAGAGAGAGAAAACCAAGAAATGCTTGTGAAGTTAACAGTCCAGAGATACAAATCATTAAAAGATTGAAACTTAATAATAGGACTTTAGAGTGCTTTCCCATCCCATCCCCTAATTACATTACTAAAAGCCTATTTATAGCAGTTCCTTTTACCTAGTACATTATGTCTATCCAGAAAAAAATTGCAAGACATACTAAAAGGCAAAAAATGGTTTGAAGAAGCAAAGTAAGCTTCAAAACCTGATTCAATATAGCAATGATACTGGAATTAGCAGAACAGGAATTTAAAACAACTATGATTAATGCATAGTTATATTAGATTTGGATCTCAATAGCGTTAACTTCCATTAGAGCGGAAAGGTTTTACTTATAACTCAAGCCAAATGCATTTAACCAATATGAGTTCATTGGGGTGAATCCACGTTACAACAATATAAGTATCCAATTCAATTGGCAGAAAAAGGGGTAAGGTTACGAACCTCTTGGCAAGCTGGGAGACTGGACAGAAGAGAGTGGGCAGGGCTGGCCAGAGAGTTCCTGGCGGCCATTCATCTGCAGGGAGAGGAGGGCCACTTTTCAGAGCAAGAATACCCTGTGCTCTTGCCAAAACCCAGAGAAGGCTTCAGCACCATGTGTGTAGAGCTCATAAGCATCTCAAATTGACTTAAATTCAGTGCTGATATTTATATCATTTTCAGAGGCATGCAAGACCACCTGTTGATTTTTATTTTAATAGGGCCTCTTGACACAGCCAGGTTTTTATCTGTTCTTGCCTTTGCTTGTCTATTTATTGGTCTCTTTGTAAACAAATGGTTGCTTTTTCATTGATAACTTAAGTTGCTCCATGTCAATTGCCCCCAACTTTCAATCACTGATTATTAGTGTCAATACACATGAATATGCTAAGGACTCCAGTAGATAAAACAGACAACATGAAAGAAGACATTGTAAGCAGATTCTAACAAAGAACCAAAAAGAATTGCTAGAAATAATAAAAAAAAGTAACAGAAATGAAGTATGCCTGTGACTGACTTATTAATCAGGTGGCCATGACTACGGAAAGAATGTTTGAACTTGACAAAATCTCAATGGAAGCCTCCAAAACTGAATGCTCCTATTGGAGATTCAGGAGAGAATTGGGGAGAACAGGTAAAAGGTGATTCAGATGAATTTGAGCTCACTTCTGTCCCCTCAATCCCCCTTGCATCAAAGAGGTGCTGGGGCGAGACTGCAAGGACGAGCTAGCAAGGTGTATCTCCATTGGGAAAAAAGGCCAATCAGCACATCTGCAAGGATAGCTCCTCAATACAATGTGTGGCTGTTTTCAGTACAACCTTTGCTCCCAGGCAGACCAGCATGAGAGATAAAAGGTTATAAACTTGGGCCTTTCTGGTGGCACAGGGGTTAAAGTCTCAGTACTAACAAGCTATTGCCAGCCACTGTGGCATGTGTTTGATCCCTGTCCAGGGAGCTGACCCACATGGCACAGCAAACCTCTCCTGTTTTTCCCACTGATTTCCTCTGCAGTGTATTTCAATAGATCTGCCTGTTCTGCTCCCCACTCTGTCTCTGGTGACTCCTCTCACTGCCTCTACCTGCAGCCTAGACTCTAGTTCTTGCATGCATAAATAAATCTTTTTTAAAAAAAAATGGTTTATATTTATTTATGTATATACAAGAGCTGAGGTACAGGCCAGAGTCACAGGAGGTGAGAGGATCCACCAGAGACAGAGTAGGGAAAAGAACAGTCAGGTGGACTGAAATACACTGCTGAGGGGAACAGTGGGTAAGACAGGAGAGGTCTGCTGTGCCATGTGGGTCACCTCCCTGGCGGGGGATCGAACTCACGCTGGGGTGCCATGGATGCTTCACAGTGCAGCACTCAACCAACTATGCTCCCAGGGAGGCCCCATAAAAAATTAATCTTTTAAAAATTATAACCATGCCAATTTAAATATATTTAGTTCTTTCTCAAAGGCAATCTCAGTATGTCACAGAAGTTCTGGTTAACTCGGTAGGGTAACAGATGGGGCAGGGCAGCATTTGAGCTTAAAATCATGGTTAAAATTTCATGAAGTTCCATTAGTTTTGTATGAGCAAACCACAGATGCTATTGGTGTGCTTGGATGAGTAAGCATACATGCATGGTTGCACACGCACACATGCAGACACACATCCACCCATCCACCCTCCCACCCGTCCATCCACAGACATACTGTAGCGGCAGGAGGGTGGCACATTGGGCAGGTTCGGGATGGTTCTGGGCAGATGGGTCAAGGAAGGAGAGTCTTGGAGCCCTCGGTGGCTTTTCATGCTTTTATTAGTAGAGGTGGCCAGGTACATGGCAGGCAGGGGTGCCGGGGGGCCGGGAGGCTGGCAGGCCTCCCAACCCCTGGCGCATCTCACCCTCTCGGCTGCTTTCTACTGCTGCTGCTCGTCAGTACTGTCGGTCCTGTTCTCCCGCTGCTTGTCGGTACTGGCGTCCTCATGACACCGCCCATATAAGCCCGTGTCAAACTCAGGTGCACCCACTTGCACATGCCCACCCCGGAATGCTCGCAGCACCACGGGTATCCATCATCACAGTGGTGGGAGAGTGGAAAGACCTGATAGTTCTCTGACCCTACACATACCTACTTATAATTTAGCTGATTAGCCCTTGAAACAGACCCTATATTTTATTTTATTTCCCACCCCTGCCCCAGAGCCCACTTGCATGGAATGCTCAGAAACAATGTTTTAAAGAGACTATTCTTGTTCATTGGGGCCTCTTGGTGCAAATTCTATTTGACATTTCAACTGGGGATGCCTCAAAGTCATAAAGGTTGCTGTGTTTTTCAGCAAAGCCAGATAAAGCATCACTCTCTCCTTGCAGGGCTGAGTGACGTTAGCAGTCAAACTCAGGAGAGCCCTTTGTGCAATGGAGCTTATAGGGTGAAGGGAAAAAATTCCACCTGTCCTTCCAGGCCCTTCTGCCCCAGCAACTCCACTCCTGCACAGAGCCTGAGCCTGGACTCCCAGTAGCGCCGTCACGAGAAGTCCCGACTGGCAGACACCGGGGAGCCCCCAGAAATGTCCCTTCTCCTGCCAACTAAGGGCTTTCTTCCTGAATAGCTTTTATTTGTTTGGATTCATCTTCCCTTAGGATTAGTTTTTTCTCAGGAAGCTTTTTAATATTTCACGTAGACAGCCCCCTGTGTGACTGGCCCAGCCCATCCACTAGATCAAATAAGAATAATATCCATTAATATTACTGAGTATTTACTCTACCCCAGGGTAGCGGCAGGAAGGCACAGGGCAAGTTCTCTATGACTCAGGCAGAGGGGTCAACGAGGAGTCCTGGAGCCCTCGGTGGCTTTTTCAGGCTTCTATTAATCTTTCTGTATCAGAGACCACCAGGTACACTGCCAGCAGGGAGGCTGGGGAGGCGGCCAGGAGGCTGGCAGGCCTCCTAACCCCGAGCTAATCTTTGCTCTCTGGGCTGCTTCTTCTTATGCCACTGCTTTTGCTGCTACCACTGCTGCTACTCTCATTCTGTAGGGTAAAGGTTGATCAGGTATTTCCACCCTCCTACCACTGATGATGGACACCTGCGGTGCTGCGAGCATTCCAGGGTGGGCATGCGCAAGTGGGCGCACCTGTGTTGGACACGGGCATAAATGGGCGGAGTCATGAGGACGCCAGAACTGCGAGACAGAACAGCGAGGACCAACAGACAGAACTGTGAGAGCTGCGAGGATCGACCAACAGACAGAACTGAGGAGCGGCAGCAGCAGCAGAGAGAGAAGCAGCAGCCGAGAGGGTGAGACTCGCTGGGGGCTGGGAGGGCTGCCAGCCTCCCGGCCCCCCGGCACCCCTGCCTGCCATGTACCTGGCCACCTCTACTAATAAAAGCATGAAAAGCCACCGAGGGCTCCAAGACTCTCCTTCCCTGACCCGTCTGCTAAGAACATTCCTAC
The DNA here is from genome assembly GCA_019455555.1 of Galemys pyrenaicus. NCBI lineage: Eukaryota > Metazoa > Chordata > Mammalia > Eulipotyphla > Talpidae > Galemys > Galemys pyrenaicus. The sequence continues at coordinate 1,500,536 of JAGFMF010011390.1, forward strand.
TGCCTTTTTAAAAAAAATTTTACTTATTTATGCATGCAAGAACAGGGGTGAGGTGCGAGGGGTGAGCGGATGTTCCCACTGCTTCTTGTGCTGCTTCTGCTCTCCTTTCGTTGTCTCTCCTGGCAGCCCCACGATGCTGCCCTTATATGGCCAGTGTCTCAGCCCAGGTGCACCCACTTGCACATGCCCACACCCTACTCCAGGTGCCAGCCGTCAGGCATGCGTGCAAGACCACAGGAGGCTATCATTAATGCTAGTGGTGGGAGCGTGGAAAAACCTGTCATTTCCTTTATCCTATACCCAGCTACTATGTTAAGCACTTCCTGTAATTTATTCAGTTCTCAGAATAACCGTATTAGTCCAGATTCTTTTGATTGCAAATTACAGAAACTCCAACTAAAACCAGTTTAACTATAAAATATTGTTAACCAAAGTAAATAAAAAGTCGTATGTAAGTAAATGTAAAAATTAAATAGGGACAGAGTCACTCAGGTGGATCTTGGAACTTTGTCTTTTCCTTTTTATGCTCCATGTTGTGCATTTGTTCACAAGATTCCTTTTATAATCAGAAATTCTTTTAAATGGGTTCTTATCTCTTTCCACGTTTCTTGTAATCAGCTGGACTCTTGCTTCCTGGACTATGAGCTCCTCAAGGGCAGAGATTTGTCCTTGTGTGTCTTTGTGGCCCCTTCCTTGCCATTTCAATTTGTGCTCAAAGATATATGTAAAGGGAATTGAATTCATGCGTCTCCTAAGGGGAGCCTTTTGCAGTTCCAATTCTTCCAGAAGGCAGATGATAATAAGAAAATAGTTTACACTTGATCCAATATGCAGTTTCTCAGGACAAGCCACGTAACCCCAAGTAGAGGTAATAATCCCAGGTTATTGTGAAGCTCCAATGAGTTAGAGACCCATGTGCGCCGTAAAGCCCTGTACACTGGCAGCTGGTAATGACTTGGGTTTACAGAGCCTTCTCATCTCAAAGCCTCTATGCCAGGTGAGTCATATCTATTTCTGAACTTTCTAAGAACCATCATTATCTCTTGATGAAAAGAAACAGTGAAGGACAGAGCAAAGCTGAATTTCACTTTAAGACACAGTTATTAATCCCCTGCCACGTATACCTTCCACATCTGCGTGTTCTATTGCCAGGTTCCTTGGCCATCTCCCTCTGGATAGATTGAAGTGTCCCCCATCTCAGTAGGTGAAGACTGAGCTCAGGATCTTGCTTCTCAAACTGGTCTCCTCCATCCCAGTAGATAGCGCCTGTCTTCATCCTCACCTCTTGTCTCTTCCTCATGCTCCACAATCAAGCCATAGTCATGACCTACTTTATCTGCTGTCTCTGGAATGTACTCTTTCCATTTTCATTGCCACAACACTGGTCCAACTTACCATCGCCCCTATGTCATCCTCCTATCCACTATCCCACCACTAACTGTCATCCCCACTATTACCCCCACCTGTCTATCCACTGGGAGGTTAGCCTTCCTTCCTTCGGTCAACTTCATTTAGCAGCCAAACACAGCTCTGACTATAGCATCGTCCGGTGACTCCCTTCCCTTTGAGGATAAAGAACCTATCTCTAATGCGGCTCACAAGAGTTCTTCAGAGTAGGGAACCATCTGTTTTCCACCTTCAATTGCACCCAGAACCCTACTCAACTCTCCCCCACATTCAAGTTTTGTCAGAGGCCCCCTCACCTGCCTGTCCATGTGCTGTTCCCCAGGCAGGAAGGGTGTTCCTCTCTCCTCTGGTTGATGCTTCTCAATGAGCACATCAGCACCAGTGCCACTTCCTCCACATCCGTCTCTCATTTCCCTGACGTGTTGAATATGCCTTTTCTACTGTCAGAATTCTGTCTCCTTCTTAGTACTTACACAATCGCAATTTTACATTATTTGTTTAATATTTATCTTTGTCACCAGACTGTAAACGCTAAGAGAAGAGTGATTGTTGTAGGAGGAATACAGCAGCTCTCCCAGCTGATGAGGGAGACCTGTGTTAAATGGATGGCTGGGTGAGTTCAGGCTTGCATGCCAGGCACTGTGCTGGGATCTAGGGGTACAGAGACCAACCCAATAATGTCACATTTCACAGTTGGCATTATTGGAGGGACACAACAGGTAGACCAGTAAGCATCAGCAGGGAGATCCTCATGGGGCAAATACGCAGCATGGGGACCCCAAATCTGCATTTTACAAATATTCCTGTGATGTAGATCAGGAATAGGGTGGGGGTGGCTTACTTGGTGACAAAGAATGTGTGTGTGTGAGTTGGGGGGACAGTAGAGACTTGGAAAATCAAGGACAACCAGCCTTCTACTCTACCCCCTGCTGGCTGGACCAGTGTTCTGGAGATCAGGAGGTAAGAGTCAAGGGAAGGCCTGGAGGCAGATGCCTTTACTCCCAAGAGACATCAGGAAAAGGGCAGCAACCATGACCATGTTTTCTTTCTACTCCTTTCTCCCTCTCTCGTGTCCAGTCATTCACCAGGAGAAAGCAATGTTTCATCATTTATTTTATCTCCTTTCCCATACCACTACTCTAAATCAGGTCTAACTTATCTTCCATGTTGACACATCTTTTCTCCTCCCTTTTCCATTCAGAAAACTCCTATTCACCCAACAAAGCCCAGGTTATAATTTCCAGCTCTACTCTGTAGAATTCTCTGATTGCCTCAGGCAGTATGACACACACACACACACACACACACACACACTATGAAGAAAACAACATTGACTTTGGTGTCTGAAGACCTAGATACAAATCAAAACTATTTCATTTTCATTCACTTACTCTAAGAGCTTGGCCAAGTTACTGACCCCATCTAAACCTCTTCCTTTCCTCATGTTAAGTAAATGTTAAGTAAAATGAGTACTTAACATTTCATGAGCTGTTGTGATATTTAATAAGATGCATCTCAAAGGGTGCAGAATATAAGTATACATCACAAGAGTTCAGTTGTTGAATTTCTTTTTCTCTGATCGCACTGAGCCCTGACAATCCCCCATTCCGTGTCAGACATCCTGTCAGATGGTGAGTACCTCACAGGAGACACCGGCTTCAGCTCCTTCACTCCAGGCCTGCCCCAGTGATCTACAACAGAGAGCTGGTTAACCCATGACTGCGTGAACACTTGTGACCCCAGGAGAAGAGGTGAAGACCTTTTGAATGTGACCCATTTGGTGGAGTTTAAACCAGTTGTTCTTGTTCAGTGTCCCCAGTTTTCCCAATCATGCCATCCAGGTTTGAAGACATTTCTGTCCTCCTGTGTCCTTGTCCTGTGTCCACTCCTGATTGCTTTCTTTGAGTCATCAGTCATGAAGCTATATTTTAAGCCTCCCTGAGCAGTTCTCACCCGTGGGCTCTTGGGCCTCCATGACCTCCGGTCCGAATTCAGAGCCGCCTGCCCTCTGCTCCCTCTTTCCCCAGACCCAACTTTCCAGGAGCCCCACCCAACTGTCGAGTTGTTAACATCAAAGGACAAATGCGCTCCTATATTTCAAAGTCATCTGGCAGATTTGATTAATTTTGGAAATGAACAACACGAAGATTCATCACAAACTTTCAGGTATGAGCAGCTATAAACAAAACCAGAGCATGGAGCACGATTTATTTATTAAAACAGTAAATTGAAGGGAAATGGGCTATTTATTTTGCAGGATGTCTTCTACAGAAATAATTGGCTCATTAATCACTCTCACTGTGGTCACGTTTGGAAGGTCAGGCTCGTCGGAGAATTGAAACAGGGGCGGGGCTTCCAGCCCGTGGCAGCACGGGGAGCCCAGGGAGGTGGCGGCTCAGGGACCCTCAGCCTATCTTGGGTTCTGTATCATGTGACGACAGCCTGGTGCACAGTGGGTTAAGGCCACAGACTGGCAGCAGGGGCCCGAGTTCAAATTCTGAAATGTGCTATTGCTTGCTAGCTGTGTGACTTTGTTCAAACTATTTACCCTCTTCGCCTAGCTCCTGTATCTGTTAGATGGTGCTAGTAAGCGTACCCACTTTCTAGAGTGTGGTGAGTTTACGTGATTTGGCAAAGCACAGCTGGAGGCTGGGCCTGGTCTGGCGTTTCTGTTGTGTCACTTGTATGTGTTCCTTTGGTCCAGCTGAGCCTCACGCCAGGGGACGTGGGTGTCAACAGAAGCTTGGAGCGCAAGGTGGGATTCTCAGAGCCTCAAGAGAGACAGACAAGTGTAGCAGAGGCTGAGAGGCCCCACAGTCAGTCTCCCTGGGTTCAAATCCAACCTCTGTCTCCTACTACCTATCTGTCCTTTAAAAAAAAAATATTAGAAAAAGCAAGCTAACACCATCCACCGAGCCCCCTACCTCCTGTCCGCCACCACCCTCTTCTCTAGTAACCTTGGTCTATGTCAAAGTCCACTGGCTTATTATTTTGTTTCGTCTGTTCATGTGTTTTGTTTCCTTATCCCACATGTGAGATCTTTGGATATTTGTCTTTCTCCTTCTGACTTAGCTCATTTAGCATAATCCCCTCAAGTTCCTTCCATTTTGCTGCAAATGGCAAATTTTAATTTTTAAAAATAGTTTAGTACCATTTCATTGTATATATACACTATGTCTCCTGATCCACTCATCTATCAGTGGGTACTTAGCTTGTTTTTGTATTTTGACGATTGTAAATAGTGCTGCAATAAACACAGGGCTGCATCTATCTCTTTTAGTGAATTAGTGAGTCTATATTCTTTGAGTAATCACCCAGAAGTGGGATCGTTGGAGCCACAGCCAGCCTTCCCTGGTTCAAATCCAGCCTCCATCTCTTATGCACTTATCTGTCCCTTTAGCATGACTTGGCCTTTCTGTGCCTCAGTTTGCTTGACTGTAAGACTAGTGTTATTTGAAAGGTTACAATTAATATTAAATGAGAAAATAAATAGAAAGTACTTACCTACTGCCTGGCCGTAGACGTAATCAAGTGTGTGTTATTATGATTATTTCTAGGACCCTTCTGGCCTGTAACTTTCCCTTAGACACCAACCACAGTCTAGGTGGGCCCAGTAGCTGAACGTCGGCCCTCTCTAATGTCTGAGGTAGGGAGCAGGCCAGAGCCCAGAGCAGGAGGTGAGGAAACTACACCTCTAGCAAAGGCTGAAGACCTAAGGACATCAGGAGGGTCCCTGAGGCTTGGGCAAGCGACAGTGGCCCCCAGGAGTCCTGTGGGCAGAGCACGGCACTGAGGAGCGCAGGGCAGTTGTGTCCGGGCCAGTGAGGGCTCCAAGGCACCAGCCCAGTGGGTTCAGCTGGGAGTGAGATGTAATCATTTTCTTCCTCTGGTTTTCCATTTCCTTCCCCAAATTCCAGCAGACAGCAGAATTTTCCAGAATGGGGGATGGCATCAGGGCACCATCAGGAACTGAAGACATGTCAGACCTTCTAAAAAGTGTGCGTTAAACATTTTCAGGCAGCAAAAACTAGTGGGGGCAGGTAACTCTCATACGGTTTCCTGGTGTGGGGTCCTTTCCACGGGGTCCCCCTCTAGAATTCAGTTCCTCTCAGATGCCTGGTGTGCCTCACCTGGGAAATAAAGAACCCAAGGGCAGGATTTGGGTCGAACCCTCAGAGCAGCAATGTGTCCCCCAGGGTAGTTGTAAGTGGGCACTGGAAAGAGACCAGGAATGTGGGAGTGGGTGGAGAGAGGTGGCCAGGGCAGTGGGGGAACATGGATCAGATTCTTTTGACTCATTTGACTCAGTGGCCTCTTACCAGGAGCAGCTTCATTTGGGAGAAGGTTCTGTGCTGTGTGTTGGATTCAGGGCATTTTCTATAAAAATGCTATGTCATAACCAGGATGGGCTATATAATTCGCTGGCCTCAGTGCAATGTAGAAACACAGGACCTTTTATTTGGAGATTATTAAAAATTTCAAGACCATGACACCAGCGCATTAAACTAAGCTGTGTGTGGGGGTGTGTGAGGGGGAGGATAGGGGAGGTTTGGAGGGAGGTGAGGCGTGGGGAGCTGTCTCTGAACTCAGGGCCCCATGTCACCTCTTGGCTACCCAGCCAAAGGTTCTCCCTGTGGAGACCATATGAGTGTGTCCTTCCCTGGGCAACGTGGAGGGAGGCTGAGCAGAGACGGTGTCAAATCTGACTCTGGTGTGGCTGCACTGTGTACCAGGCCCCTTCTGACCAATCATGTTACCTAAACACAAGAGAAGACAAAATCCTTCAGTGGAGAGAGCTGTGCTGAGGCCACAGGACCTCAGTGGGGCTGGAGGTCTTCCGGCCTCAGGGGGCAGATGTCTAACTCTCGGAGCGGAAGGCAGGAGGAGTGTGGCTGTGGGGGTCATTTGGGTTGACATGTCCATGTTTGTTTTATGGCTTTGGCGATAAAAACCAGCACAGACTCTTAAGGCCAGAGTCTCTCCTCTCGCCTCAGAGCTCCTTGGTATCTGTTGCCTGTCATCAGGAAGAAATGGTAGCGATGAAAGACTTCTGATTTCATGCAGCCTCTGCTTCTCAGGGACCACATTAAATGATGGCAGCCTTATTTTTATAAAAAAAGATGTTTGGGAGATCCCTGCTCTTTGTAGGTGTGTGTGTGTGTGTGTGCGTGCGCGTGTGTGTTGGTGTGGTCCACAACACGCAGGTGCACACACAGTTATATATGGCAGTTCGGCAAGCCCGTGTATGTGCCTGTAGAGGGTGCACATGTGTCCCCTCTCTTGCCTGTGTGCACAGCAGCTGTGGGGCTTGGCTGTGTGTTCACATGTGTGCAAGTGTCTGTGCATGAGTAGGTTTTAGTGTCTAAAATCTTTGCACCCCACTCCCATCAGTCTTGTTTGTCAGAAAGAGCCGGTTCAGAAAGAGAAGAGGCGATAGGGTGTCCTGGGGTGGCTGGGATGAGGAGGGAGCCCAGGCAGCTCCAGGGCTGTCTGTGGTCTCCGTCGGGGTCATGGCCACATGTTGCAGCTTCTTCGTGACGGATCTGTGCCTTCTGCTGGCCAGCTCCTTGCTCTGCCCTGCTCTGCTCAGCGTGCGCCGAGTTTTGGCTCCCTTGACCTCCCCTGGCCCGGCTCTATACCCAGGGGCCCCTGTGGACACCAGGGCCTTCCCCACTAGCTGGCTGACTCTTTCCACGTGCCAGGATGCAGACTCACACTCAGAATCTGGTCGTCCCAGCACATCTGTTTGTGTTGAATCTGTGAAGACCTGTAGGTGGCTCAGCTCCAATCTGTCATGGCGGGAGAGTGTGACCTTGGGATGCAGGGGCTGCGGCCAGGGCGGTGGCTGGACAGAGCAGCATGGACATGCAGGGCAGTGATGGACATCTCTGGTCCTTATGCACCAATTCCTGCCCCTCTGCAGTGCCCGCCCTTTCCTCTGTGGTGACCGGAACATCTGGGGCTGCCCCAACATGCAGGTTTCCCGGACTCAGTGGGTGTGAGTATGGGAGACCCTAGAGCCTGGGGTCTTACCATCCCTCCTCGGCTCCCCCAGAGCGGATTGAATTGTGCCCCCTTTGGTCATTTCTCTGTTATCTAGAACCTCAGAATGCGTCCTGAGGTGGAGACAGGCTCAGACAGAGATAACAAAGCTAAAATGAGGTTATTAAGGTGAGCCCTAATCCTATTAAGAAGAGGAAATTTGGCAACAGAGACACACAGAGAGGGAAGATGGTGTGAGGAGACACGGGCCACGGAGTAAGGCTGGGGCAGCTCTTCCCGCACAGTCCCCAGGGGGAGCCAGGCCTGCGGACACCTGGATCTTGGACTGAGGACCCCAGCACTGAAAGCCAGCATTCCTGATGTTTAGTCACCGATCTGGGATACCTGGCTGCAGATGCTCTGACAAACTAATATAGCACCCCCAAAAACTTTGGGTAAAAAAGAAGAGGAAGACACTGACACCCCAGATGTCTCGTGGGTGTGAGACGCAGCCAGGCGCCCTCACCCCACAGCCCTCCTCTGTGTCTGAGGCCCTGACCTGGGTGCTCTAGGACCCAGCCTCTGCGCTCACGCAGGAGAAGCTCAGGGGGCCAGCGACCGGAGCTACTCCTTTCTGGTGACACCCACCGAAGGTTTCACCAAGGAAAGGAAGCTAATTCAAAAAGACGCCTGTGACAACTGCAGTGTGCGCCGCGAAGATGGAGCTGGGGAGGCAGGGCCCATGTGAGGCATGAAGAGGCCCAGAGGAGTGATTGCTGAGCTGCTAGGAGGCTGCAGGCCTGAAGCGTTAGGACAGAGAGGAGGGTGAGGAGTGTGCGGTTAGGGGTGAGAGGCGGCTCTGGCCGGGGCGCTGGTAGAGGGGGCGCCGCCGCAGGTGGGCCTAGGGGGAAGAGTGAGAGTCTGTTCTATGCAGCAGGTCAGCGCTGTTTGAGGAACAGCCAGGTCCTGTCAACAGCATGAGAGGTCATGCCGGGAGTGGCTCCTGACTTCTAAATCCTTTCATACTTCCAGCCTCTCCCACAAAGGCCCAAGCTTGTGCCTGGGCCAGGGAAGGGCCTCAGAGATGCAGGGAGCTGCAGAAGCTGCAAGACTGTGATTTTTGGCAGGTGACTCTCGGGGCTGGTCAGGACACAGCTAGCACAGCTGGCTTCTGCTGCAGCTTCTGGGACAATTGCATTCATCTTCTATTAACAGAGGGGACCCTGGGCAGGGACCGGGGAAGGGTTGGGGCTGGGGAACTGGGTTGCAGGCCAAGTAGCAGAGCTGGCTGTCTGGGGGTGTCTTCTGGCACAGGCTAAAAGAGTCCTTGCTAGGACCAGGGGAGGCATGGAAACAGGAAACAATGTTGTTTAATGTGCAAATCATTAAGAAAAATAATGATCTCATGCTAGGGAGTCCAGAGAGCTCCCACACAGCTGACAATTAGCTTATGGAAACAGCAGGGAACAGCAGCAGGCTGGGGTTGGACCAGGCATGTGGACAGGTCTGGAGAGCCTCCCCCTCATCCCTCCTTTGTTGATTTCCTATCTCAGCATCATGCTGGCCAGAACTTCTGCTGTGGAAATGCAGGGCCTCCGACTCCCACTTTAAACTTAACTCTGACATACAGTGAAGCCCGACCCGGCCATCGCTGGCTGCCATTTCTAGGAGATGAGGCCCTAGAGGTCATCTCAGAGCTTCTTGTGCAAGGTCTGGGCTCTAGGCTCAGGGAGAGGGTGAGCTGGTGTCCCAGGAGGGATCTGCCTACCCCCACTCCTGTTTTAACTGACCCCAGGCTAGCTGAGGGGCAGGGTGAGGGGGCTGGGTGCTTTTGATAGGAGGGTAAGGATGAGTGGTGTCTGTAGGGCTGGGGTGTAGGTAGTGATGAGTAGGAGGGCTGGTGCCCCCAAACAGGTGGCTCAGGCACGAGCAGGCAGGGTGGGCTGTGGGTGCGGACAGGCATGGGGCAGTGTGTGTAGACTGGAATGATGGTGTGGGTGTCAGTGAGAGCAGCTGATGGAAGATAATAGACTTTCTAGCACTTCTTATGTGCCACCACTGTCCTAAGGTTCTACATAATTCTACTCATTTAATTTCCAAACAATGCCATGAAAGACTATTCGTATCCCTATTTTTTTCAGGGGTGGAAATGGAGGCACGAAGTCAAGTTGCTGTTCAGAATCATCCGGCTGGTAAATGGCAGGGCTGGGACCTGAGCCTGGCTGTCTGGCTCCAGAGTCCCAGCTCCTGGTCCTTCTGCACTAACGAGGGGTCGGTGTAGCAGTGACAGTGCAAGGGAGAGTGAGCTCTGGGCGTGAAGAGGAGGCGAGTGAAGAGGTGAGGCATGACTGGCTGTGCTGGGGGTGGAGGCCTGGGCAAGCAGAGGCGGGAGGACGCGTGTGAGCTGACTGGTGTGGTCTGAGTGAGCAGTAGTCCTCAAACCTTCTTGAGAATGGGCATCGCCGAAGGGTCCATTAAAACCTCGACTGTCTCCAATCCGGAGCGTCTGGGCTGAGGCTTGAGAATTGCACTTCTAAGTTCCGAAGTAACGCTGATGCTGCTGGCCTGGGGACCAGCCTTTGGGAAGATGGCGCTATGGTGTGATTATGAAGAACACGGAGGTGACTTAGGAAGGGACCGTGCATCCTGGAGGCGTCCTGATTTCTCCAGGAGTGAAGAACAGGGAGCTGTGTCCAGAGGCGGAGCCTGCTGCTGGAGAGGCAGGAGACCCCTCTCCCTGGAGGCAGGCCCTGAGGTCCTACTGGTTCCAGCAGTCCTGGACCTCACAAAGCAAGCTGGCAGTCTGCACAGCAAGCTCCCACTGTTTTCAAGGGTTTTACCCCTTTTCCTGGGATGTAGAGCAGGAAGGCTAAATGGGGTACACCTATGGTTACAAGAACTCCAAGTTCTGAGGAGCCAGGCATGGACCTTCACAAAGCACCGAGACCACAAAGAGCTTTTTCTTAACCAATAGTATTTTATTGTCAGTTATAAATATTTTCCATTTGTCCCCTATTTACAGTTGCAAAATAGTTTATGATATTATACCCTCACCCACCACTCAGCATCTTTCTATAAACTCCATGAAAATTGAATAGGAAATAAAAAGCTCTTTTAGGGGGCCCACTAACCTGGTTCCCCAGACTCCAAACAACCCCACAAGACAGCAGGCAACGTTGCAGCAGGTGCTACACAGTAGCAAAGGGGCAGGTGGGGGCGGGGCCGCGGGGTCAGGACGCCAGGCTCCTCAGGACGTTCGTGATGCTCCAGTGCTGGCCGGAGCATTTCTGCAGCACCAGCTGGAAGCCAAACTCCGAGTCGCTGTTCTCCTGCAGCTCCAGGCAGCGCTTGGACTTGCGGTTCTGGATGGCGCCTCCCTAGGAGCGGGGGAAAGTGGGGTCAGAGGGCACAGAGGCCACAGGGGCAATTTGGTGAGCACCGGGCTAGGCGCAGGGGCAGGTGGCATGGTGGTGGGATTAGTGGTGGAGCAGACCCAGCATCTCCGTCAGCAGGTCCGTATGCCCCACTCCCATTGCCGGGAGCTAAGCACAGGCTGATGGGAATGACACCAGCCCAGCTCGCTAATTCACAAGTTCTGCCTGCTGGCATGCTGGGTGATGAGGTGGAAAGAAGACATACAGAAGCTTCTTTTCTTTGTGCCCTCGGGCAAACTGCTCCACCTTTCTGGTCCCATGGTCTCTAGGGCGTAATGATAACCGCTATCCTATACTATAGGATGAGCAGGGCTGATGGGGAATCTCTATCTGTGGTAAACCAACATGCAGATGTGAAGCTGCTTAAAATATCAGGTGGGAGCTCCAGAGAATGTGCACAAGCAGAGCTGGGGGGCGCAGACCAAGCACTGTTTACCCTGCTGAAGATTCTGACTGCTCCACATACATCAGGGGCCTGGTTAGGCCAGGTCTTACCAATAGGGAGGCTGCGTCACTGACCCCCTGGACCACTGAAGCCTGAAGAGGCTTGTACAACACAGTGGAGGCCTCTGCTCCCCCTCCCCCAACAGTCACTGAGGCACATTCCAAGCCTCTCATGGGGCATCTTGCCAAGGCTGAGGGAGGGAGGGAGGCAGAGGGTAGAGGTCTCTGAGAAGTAAATTATTCCCTCAGAGACTCAAAGATGACATTTCTCAGGCCCCACACCAGCCAAACTATGCCCTCAGCGATCTAGAAACAGGAAGTGGTGACCCCAGGGCAGAAACAGCCATTGTGGCCTCCAGAAAGGATGTGGAAGAGATGGACCGAGACCAAGAGCAAGGGTGGGAGAGCAGACACCCTCTGTGAAAGGACCGGGCCTGTCGGGAGGCGCCGTGTGAGGCTGAGGAGAGCTCCCTCTATGGAGGCTTGGAGAAGAGATGCTTCTACTGACAGAACACATCTGGGGTATGGCCATGCTTTGATGCTAGAGCCAGCGCTGACTGCCAGCGCTATGTCCCTCCTGTCCTCCTTCCCAACCTGACCTCTCCCACTGAACAAACTCTGGGCTCCTGCCTTCTCTCTGGGCAAACTCCGTTCACCACAGTCGCAAAGGAGTCTCCTTTCTGCCATTCAGTCCCTTCCTGACCGAGGCAACCTTGCCGACAGCCTGGCGCTGGACCCATTTGTATCTCTACCCGCTGGCTCTGGCCCCGAGATAACAGCAGTAACACTCCACACTCATCCACCACGTGTCTAGCACTGAGCCAAGTGCTTTACATGCCAGATTTCACTTATTCCTCACAATAAGCCGAAAAGGTAGAGGTGATCTTGTCCCCACTTTATGAACGGGAGACACTCAGAGCACTTGGGAGACTTGCCGAGGGTCACATGTCAACACACAGCAGAGTCTGGCTGAGAGCTGGGCCTCCGCAGCCCTCACTGTCCCTCCCTAGGGTAAGTGGTCTGGCTCACCCCACTAGCTGCCCGTCCCATGCCTATCTCAAGGCAGTGGGCTGGAAGGAGAGTGCGGGCAGCCCAGTGGCTGGGGGGCAAGGAGGTCACTTTGATGAGCCTCAGGGCTCTGGGGCTTAGTGTACTTGAGGGCTTAGTTTAGTTTGGTGTAGTCCATCTGAGGGCTCTCTGCAGAGATATGGCCCATTCCTGGCAAATGAGTATCAGAAATGGTTTGAGCCACTGAGACGTATCACTCACTAAACAGGAAGAGACCTGGGTCTTGGTGGAGACTATTCCACGAGGTGGAGCAAGAATAAATTTCATAGTATTTAGAGGGCTGTGCACAAAAGCGGAGAGCAGGGCTGCGGACTGAGTGTGCCTGAGCCCTGAAAACTGTAGGTTGCAACTCTAATCCCCAATGGCAGGGCATGTGGAGGTGGGGCCTATGGGGCAAAATTAGGTTATGAGGAGAGAGCCCTGATTAATGGGGTTACTGCTCTTCTAAGAGGAGACACAAGAGAGAGTCTCTTGTTTCCTGTCAGCTGAGGACACAGTGAGAAGGTGATTCTGCAAACCAGGAACTGGGACCTCAGCAGACACCAGGTGCACTGGATGGATCTTGATCTTGGACTTCCCAGCTTCTAGAACCTTGAGAAATAAATGTTTTGTGAAGCTGCTCACTCCGTGGTCCATGATAGCAGCTCAAATGTCCAAGACATGCAGGGTGAGGAGCGAGGGGACAGCGGTGAGCAGGACACAGTTGTGGAGGTGGTCAGGGTGGTCCTCGCTGAGAAGGTGAGTGTTGAGCAAAGATGTGAAAGAGGGGAGGAGGTAGTCCACGGGGCATCTGTGGGAGCATTCCATGACCTGGAGCAAAGCTCCTGCGTCAGCAGTGCCCCGGGTGTTCAGCACAGTGGGCAGAGTAGGCAAAGGAATAGAGGTGGAAGATGAGACCCAAGAGGAAGGGGTGGGGCAGGCTGTGTGTGGTCTCATGGCTGCTGAACAGACTTCAGCTTTAAATCTGGTGACAGGGCCAGCCTTCACAGGGTCGGGCCGACTGTTAACTAGGTCACTGTGACTGCACTCGGGAAGATGGAGCATGGGTGGGAGTGAGGAAGGAAGCATCCACACCTGTAGTGGGTTCTTGCCTTATACCTGGGGCCCAGCCAGCAGCCTCTGAGCCAGGGGCTTTGATGCACTGCCCCCTACAGGCCCCACTCTCTGTGGTGAGCACAGTTGCTTGGTTTACCAGTCCAGTCATCTAAATTATTTGTGTAATACTTACAACTACAGGATCTGGAAATACACAATACTTTTAATTAAAGAATTTAAATAAGGGCAATTAAACCTGGCAGGAGAGACGCAGAAGCACACAGAGAACTTGAATGGAAACCAAATTAAATATGGAAACAGCGTTTAAAAAATCGAAAGCTCAATGTATAGAATTAAGAAGGCTAATAATAATTCCTGGAGCTGGGTTCCCAACCCCAGCCTCGCTCTTTCTCCTGGGCCTCTCTAGAGTCCTGACTGGAAGGGGCATGGAAGCAGTAAGAGCAGGAGCAAAGAACACACGTTTCTGTTCCCGGTTTTGCCTCCAGCTCTCCCTGCGCATGTGACTCGAGTGAGGGAGCCGCTCTGGGCTGTAAAGGGTGCCGGACCATGACAGAGCACCCATATTTGTGTCTTGACATGACAGTGACTATCTGCACAGTGGGACATGAGGAGCCGTGGCCTACGAGCCCCTTGGGGAGGGGCACTGAGGAAATGACCGCAAGTTATACAGTCATGCGCCTCCTCTCTGACTCAGTTTCCCCAAGGTGTGTCTGTGTAGCTGGGAGTGGGGTGGGGGGTAGAACATCTAGCATCAGACTAGCTATTTCTCCTGGGAATGGAGGTTGGGTAAATGGATTAGATAGTCCCCAAAGGGATTGTGAATCTGAAGATCACTGGAAGCTATCTTCTGTCCTCAGTGGGAACCCCAAAAGTACCTTCTGAAATTCCTAGATGCTGGTCCAGGGACCACACAGAAGCTTCCCCCCTTTCTCAGGAAAGGGCTGGGCCCAGTTGCACCTCGTACCCATGCTCCAGAGGTAGAGCACCTGTGGCACCTGGACTGAGTGCAGGCAGCTCTCATATTTGCAATCCAGAGGTGGTGTGTGGGCTGAATCCTGTATTCTGAAGACTTCTCTGCTTATTGCAAAATATCCATTCCACTTTCCTTTCTAATTAGTTTTCCATGGGCAAGTAGCCCATGGGTCTTCGGCTTTAAGCACAGTGGGTTTGGGAGTTTCCAGGTTAAGTAGTTAATGATTAGTAATCAGACACTTCAAAGCATGGGTAGGATGTTAGTGCTAGTTAAAGAAACCCTGAGATTAAGTCTCGGTGTGGAGAGGTCTTTCTATACTACGAAAATTCAGCACTCAATTTAGTCAATAAGTCCTTTGTCTTTCTTAAAAGAGACTCATGTATGTTTGAGTGAGATTCAACTTGGGATTTGCTGAGGTCTCCTGGACTGAAGATGGGGTAATGGAAATTTCAGAGGCAAAGGGGAAGGTGAAGAGGGTTACGGAGACAACAGGGTTGTTGGAGGGTTAGCGGAGGAGGCGGGAATGCAGTCAGTTTGCACACAAGTGCCACTAGCCTGGCAGGGAGATCCCAGCTCCAAACACTCATTACAACCATCCACTGGTTTTCTAGAAGCAAGACAAAGGCATCATGCTAGCTGGTTTAAGCATGGATGCCAGAGGCGGAATTCTCTGACTTGACCTTGCACAAATTATTATACTTAATCTCTGTGTCTTAGTTTCCTCAACTGCAGAGTGGGGATAATTAATGTACCTAACAGCACTGTCATGGGAAGTAAGTCATATATATAAAGCAATTACAATAGTCTCTGACCCACGGTAAATGCCATATAAATGTGGCAGATTTCAGAGGTTCAGATTTCACCCAGGTGTGAGTAATGGAGGGCTGAGCCATCACTCCTAGTCCTGGCTCCTGATTTCTGTGTTGAGCAAGGAAGAGGGGGGCTGACAGCCCTAAACTAAAGGTATCTAAGAAAACTTTCAGCACCTATAGAAAGTCATGTCAGTACCTTAAAACTAGACAATTCTACACTTACCCCTTCATATGACATGGAAATGGAAAAAAGTCTTTTCAGTATTTTAATCTTCTAAGTACAAAAGTTTCTCCAAGTTGGATTTCCTGATAACATTTGGGGGTTAGAACGGGAGAAAAATCAAGGATTCCTTCTCGTTCCTTGTGTCTTGGGAAATTCTTTGGCAGACTTAGTGGTGTTCCCTGAGAAATGTGCTCTGCACATAAGTTCTTCTTTTAGTGGACTACTCATCTTGCATCAAATGATCAAATTAGACCCCACAAGGCAGAGCCAGCTGCCCTGGACAGGTGGGCTGCCTCTGCACTCAGCCCTCTCGCAGGCAGTGTCCTTAGGCTCTTGAATATCTCTTCTTTCCTGGCATTAACCAGCATCTCCGTTGTTACCCTCACGCTCCCCATTTGGTAAGTGTGTAAATGCTGCACTGAGATTGGAGCTAAAATGTGAGCACTGCCCACCAGGGAAGCTCAGGTGGGCCTTTGGACCCCCAGATGGGCTTTGCAACTGGTTCCACCACCAGACAGCCGCAAGGAATGATACACTTGTTCTGGGGCAGCATGAAATGCAGTCAGAATAAACTGACATTTCATCAAAGCCTCCTATTGTTGAAAATATTCATACAAACTTGTACTCCATACAACACTGTAGGGTAAAGGTTGATCAGGTATTTCCACCCGCCCACCACTGTGATGATGGACACCTGCTGTGCTGCGAGCATTCCAGGGTGGGCATGCGCAAGTGGGCGCACCTGAGTTGGACATGGGCATAAATGGGCGGCGTCATGAGGATGCCAGAACTGCGAGGACTAACCAACCGACAGAACCAATAGGATTGACAGTACTGAGCAGCAGCAGCAGCAGCAGCAGCAGCAGCAGCAGCAGAGAGTGAGTAGAAGCAGCCGAGAGGGTGAAATACGCTGGGGGCTGGGAGGCCTACCAGCCTCCCGGCCCCCCAGCACCCATGCCTGCATGTCCTCTACTGGCCACCTCTACTAAATAAAGCATGAAAAGCCACCGAGGGCTCCAAGACTCTCCTTCCCTGACCCGTCTGCCCAGAACCATCCCGAACCTTGCTCCACTGCCACCTCCTTCCTGGCCGCTACAAACATGCAAACTTGTTTTAGTAGAAAACATTTCTGCTCTCTCCTCCAAATCTGCAGTTACAGGAAGAAGCTCATGTTTATCTTATAATGCCGAGTACCCTGCTTAACGCATGTCCACATGCAGAGGGGAAGCACCATCACCTGGAAGTGATCTTTGGAGGAATTTGAGACTTTCCCAGGAGGGTCCTTTGACTAACACATTGAACTACCCTTGAAATGGCATTTGTTTTTGCAGTGTGCATCCAAGTACGCAAGGCGTCATCGAGTGTAAGGGTTAGTTCATCTTTGGGTCTCTCACATACCTAGACCTAGCTCAAGCCCTGGCATACAGAAAGTCTTCAGTTAATCTTTGTGAATACTTAAAAAGACACTCTCATTTGATCAAGAGCAACACTGGGTGTGTCCCTCTGACTCAGACTGGCAATGTGGAAAATTTAAGACAGTCCAGCCCTTGAGTCTACCGGTTGTTGAGAGGGGCATGCAGTGAAACAATGAATGCACAGTCAAATGAAGTGTGATAAAGATGATCCTTACATAGGAGTTCAGATCATTTTCAGTTCCGTGGTGTTTTTTATTAAGGCAGGATCAGTGGGCCTTTTAGGTGGAAAATGTCCTTTCTTGGGGTGATCTAACTTCAGCTTAGAATTATAGAATTTCAGGGTGGGCAAGTACGTAAAAATCAGCCAGTAGAACTCTGTAGATTCTTTGATGGCCTGCCTAATTCTTCTCTGATCCATCACCCCATGCCTGGGCAATCTAATGATGAAAAAACTACTCTAAACTGTCCTTGAGTCACCTCTCAGGGGTCTCCCTCAGTACTAGACAGAACAAGCCTGTTCTTCCTTGCACTGGACAATCCTTCAGGTATTAGGGCATTCCTGAGTTCTTTCTGGTCCAGTCGTCCCCATTCCTTTCACAAATCACTCAAATAGATATATTGGAAGGAAGCTGGACACATATCATACCGCAGCCTTCCCAGGGAACGATCCCATCAATAACTCCAGCATTTGCAGAACCATTCAAAGCAATGGTGGCAGGGGAAAGAGTGGATGGTCAATCCATTGCTTTGTTTGATAGCGCTCCTGCCACAAAATCCTTCTCTGCTATCTTCTTCCCTCTCCTTTGTTTGGTTCTGGGGCCACTGACCAAATGTCTCCTTTATTAACATCAATCATCACCAAATTCCAGCATCCTTCCAATTTCAGTATGGAGGATCCTCTGGGAATATAAAAGCCCGAAATTTAATGAAGATGAATTTATAATCCCAGTAGGTAGTCAGTTTAGGGAATACTTTAATTCTGGAGGAGTCACAAATTAGAAAAAGCATGGACGACAACAACTACCACTTCAAATGTTAATGAAGTTTCATTATGTGCTGATGCAGGAAATATTGGCTGTTTCAAGTTGTGGAGGAACAAATGACATCTCTGACTTCTCACCAAGTGAGCTTCAAACCCAGAGCCTGGAGGTTGTCCTGATTTATAATTCTCTCCGCATCCTTCCTCCCATCTACAACTATCTCCATTTCATCCATCACTACTTCCACTTGACTGCTGAAATGTCTTCAGAGTCCTTCCCAACAGTGACTGCCCCATACCACTGTGGCATCCCCATCTCTCCACCCCATCTCTCACAGAGCGGATGATGGAACAGGCACCTAAATTGTCTCCTTGTCTCCAGTCTCTTCCCTTCTAATCCGCCCTGCACTCCACTGCCAGAAAGAATCAGACCCCATCATGGTAATTCATTGCTTAAGAACACCCCCTACCTTTCCCCTCTGTACTGAAAGCGAAGTCCAGGCCTCCAATCACCATTAACTGCCCCGACATGACTCTAAAGTCTGATCTTGCTCATATCCTATGGAAACATCTAAACTCTAAATTCCATGCTGGATTCCTGTTCAAGTGTGTTCCACGTTTTCATGCATTTGCCCATCCTCTACACAGGATGTTCTTCTGCCTGTCTCCACCTGGAAGCTGTCCTTTCACAATCCAGATCAAACAAACCTTGCATTGTGAAGTCATCGCTGAGTTCTGAAGACAGAGCCCATCACAGAGCTCCCACAACCCCATATTCTCTTCCTCACTTCTGTTGTGTTTTGAGCTCATATGCCCATGAGCTCCTCAGGGCAGAGGCCGTGTCTGATTCATATCTTCATCCCTCTGGCCCAACCCCTCATTCAATAAATGTTTGATGAATGACTGAGGGAAAGACTGTTCATCATCAAAAAATTGCTCATCAGAGCCCTGTACATCAGCATTGCCAAGAGATGTTTTCATCAACTGTGGTTTCTCAGTGTCAGTACCTAATGCTGTCCTGATTCAGCCTGAAGCGATGGAAATTCAGAAGAGATTGCAGGGGCTAGAAGAAAGGCATTTTATTTGTTAACAGAAAAATCGGGGTATGAGATGGAACACCAAGATATGCAAATGCCTATCTTCCTTTGTAGTAGAAGCTGGGAAAACTGTACTAGATTATTTTGAAATTAATTCAGACTGAGTGACTGTGGAGTTTAAATCAGCCCTCAGGAGAGTAAATAATGCAGAATGTGAAACCAAAAAGGAGATTTGAAATGCCCCAGTAAAAGCTTCTTTCAGTCCAACTTCTGCACCAGAGCATTCTAGTTGATAGCGTCCCCGTGTAATTTGCAACAATTAAAAACTCTTGCGAGAAAATTAGCCCAACCACATAACTTTATCACTTAGGAGGCTCCCAGTTTCCTTTGGTCTCATCTATGGTAGCTCCTGGATTTTAGGCTGCTTGATAAATATTGATCATTTTGCGGTAAGCAAAAATTCCACACACGTTAATTTTTTAATATCAAGTGAGAATGGCTGCTCTGAATCTGAAAATTAGAGATTTAGAAATGTTATTTCCAGTTTTCCCACGGTGGCAAGATCAAAGATGTGACTGCTAAAATGGGGGTTTATTTACATGTATGCATGGGTGGCTAAAAACTGCCCGGTCCCTGGCGTTTCACAGGTCAACACGTCCTGCTCTATGGATCACTCGGTCCCATCAAACAGAAATCTTGTGGGGCTACTGACCAAGGCCAAACACTAAGATGAGGGCAAGAAGGAGGTGGACTTCATGGTATCTTTGTCTGGGGACTTCCATTTTAGGGGAACGTTCTCTTCTCTGAACCAGTTAAGGATGGAGAGGCGAGATGAGGGCAGCCAGGGCACTAAGGCTTCTAGATCTGCACAGGGAATGGAATAGAGTTAGCCCAGGTGGAGGCCTCAGGGTACATGTGGGAGAGCTCTCTGCGAGGGCTGGGAAGGGGCTAGGTGTGCGGCAGGGATGTCAAAGCAGCCTGGGTCGGATTCAGCTAGTTTGTTTGAATTCCAGTCCCATCACTGCTGGACCAGGTGATCTTGGTCCAAGAGATGAAGGCCAGGGGGTTTGATCTCATCATCTTTGAAATGGGTTGCATGAGGTTGACACACAGAGGTGAGACTCCACTGACAGGTGGAGCTCTGCTTCCCTGGTGATCCATCCTTGACAAGGGCTTGACCTCTGAGGGCCTCAGGGAGCTTACTTCAGTTCAAGATAGTGCCTGGCTGGACATGACCTCCAGGGACTAGTCTAAGAAAGTTCGGGGTCCTTCCCCTCTTGCTCATCCCAGTGAGCTGAAGCGCCATGCTCGGCCATTTGAACACACCCAGCCACACCTGCCAACTTTTTGATTCATGCCACCAAAAGCTATGCACTTAGGTCTGCCGCAGACCCTGCCTTGAGAGGAGATCCTGGTGGCCAGGTAGAGTCCCAAGGGCCCCAGAGACATGGGGGAGAGAGGAAGGAGAGGCTAAACTTTCCATCTATATTTCAGTCTCCTGCTAATTTTTCTCCCTGCATCTCTCCCTCTTCCAGAATCTCCCCTTCTCAGTTAGCTCCACCATTCCGGCCATAGGGGGCTTTCAAAGGCCTAGACCCAACACATCAGTCCTCCCACTGCACATTTTCACTCCCCCTGGACAAACTCCCAGCCCTTGCGGCCTCTATGACCTGACCTAGCCAGGCTCATGTTGGCTACTCCCCAACACACCCTCCAGGGTCAGCCATACATGCCTGACACATGACTGCCTACAGCTCCCTGAATATGGATCTGATGCTCTGTGCCTTTTCCTCCTCCCACCCTGGAATGCCCTTCACGTCTTCTACATGGAGCAAGCTCCTATACACTCAGGGTCCGAGGTCAGTGCTGCCTCTTCTGAAAGCCCAGCTCTGCTCCAACCCAGCACCATCACCTTCCTGCATGTGTCATTCACAGTCTCCAGGAAGAGGCTGAACTCAGGGGCCAGAAGACCTGGCTGAAGGCAGCAGAGACTGACCTGAAGTCACCCTGTACAGACTCTCCACATGGCACAGTCCCTGTGACCCCCAAAAGTCATCCCTACTCACCTCCCTGGGGACATTTTTATTTCTTTCTGTTGCCTCCAACCTGCTGGGCAAGTTTGTACCTCGTCCAAGCTGAGAAATATCAGCCACTTCCCCACTAAGCCCGCATCTAGTCCTCCTCCCTGACCACACGCTCCAGGCCTCTGTTTGCCTCTAAATGTAAAGGACAGAAGAGAGGAATGTAGTCCCGAGAGAGGCAGGCACGTCCTTATTCTTAGACCTCAACCCTGACCCTGGCCTTCCAGGTAGTCAGTTCAAATACACCCCAATGACCAGAGGTAAAAAAGAGACCCTGAATAATAACCAACAGGAGCACCTCGGCATAGTACTTAACATCCCTTTCTGTGAGTAGAAACTGTTCCTAACTGAGCGGATGTCCTGGGAGCTGGAGGCTCCAGGCTGAGGCACAGGTTCTCCACAGAGCTGCGCACTGCCTGCAACTGAGTGTCTTGACCCTCGGGCAACAAGTTATGCGTAGGCCAGAAGAGCAACTGCAAGTCAAGGGGTCCCCAGAAACGATGGGGACTTAATAAAGGGATGCTCCTTGGTCGCTGGTGTGCTGAGCACCTTCAGAAATGGCCCCAGAACACCGTCCTGCAAGGAAGTCTCTGACCCTAAACTGGAGGGAAGACGGGGGGTCAGAGGCCAGAGGCAACACAACACTGTCCAGCCCTGGGTGACTGGGGTTTTCATCTCACGAGAAGGGGCTTGTGTAGAAGAAATATGAGGGTTCAAAGTCCGAGAGTCTAAATCCCAGTGCTGCTCCTCTGGGCTGGTGGCTCCCTTCCCCCACCTCCCCAGCCTATCTCCTTATGTCCAAAAATTAAATAAGAAGATAGTAAAACAAAAGCAACAGCAATAATAATAACCTCTCTCAAAGCCCACTTCCGGTGTCAGTGAGCTAACTAACACGTGTGAAACCTTCCAGAACACAGTAGGTCCTCAGGAAGTCCCAAGCATTGGCCTGGTAGCAGAGCCTCCCTATTGCCACAGTGTGCCTCCTCCTGCCTTCCTCCCCCGCCCTCCCTCACCCCGGGCCTCTCTGGCTGCTCCTCCTGGGGACCCTGGGGCTCTCACCTGAGAGAACTGCCAGTGAAGCTTCATTCTCTTGGCTTTGGCGTAACTGCACTCGATGAGCCGTGGCCGGCTGTTGACGTCCACCAGACACCGGTTGTCATCGTCATCGACTGTGGGGCTCAGGATGCCCACGTGGATCTGCTGACTGCTTGTGTAGTACACGTTCTGGGGGGAGGAAGAGTGAAGGTAAATGTCAAAGCCCAGGGAGGTGGGAGGACAAACGGGCTCCTCCTCCGGCAGCTGGGAAAGAAGCCACAGCCCAGTGGCCTTCAAAATATTTTCTGTTGCCACAGACAAGAAGAAACCCATTGACATGACCCAGGAGGGACCTGGTACACACTCAAAACTGAAACAGAATTTTCAAGAAATTAAACAGCCTTACTAAGGACAATGTACTCGCACATTTTCTCTTCTGTTCGTTCATTGAAAAACATTGGTTATAGCTACCTAAATTGATTTTACCACCTACAATTTATTTTATTTTTTTAAAGGTTTGTTTGTTTGTTTATTTATGCCTACAAGAGCTGGGGGACAGGCCAGAGGTACGAGGGAGGTGAGAGGATTCACCACAGACAGAGTGGGGAACAGAACGGGCAGCTATACATTGCTGAGGGGATCAGTGGGCAAAACAGGGGAGATCAGCTGTGCCACGTGGGTTAGTTAGCCCCCTGGCTGGGGACCGAACTTGTGCTGCAGTAGCTGCGGATAGCTTCATAGTACTGCGACTTAACCCCTGCACCACCAGGGAGGCCCCATAAGTCAAATATCGTGTATGGTCTCAGTACAATGAGTCATTATTATCAGTTTGTGGAAACCCTCCCAGTTTCCAGACACTTGTCACGGGGCCAGTTTTATAAGAACTTCGGCATAGAGGACCACAGAGTCTTGAAGGAACTCTGCTGCAGAAGCATAAACAGCCACAGCCCTCCTCTACGCGGATGGCTGGGTCCACTATTTTAGCTACAAGAACTGATGATCATCCGTGGACCACAGATGCTGACTTTGGGCCGGAGGGAAGCCACGTGACTTCTGGCCTGCAAAATTTTCACTAACTTCCCACCCTCCAGCAGTGGCTCCCAACAAGGGGGTGAGAAGTCACTGAGTTCTGTGAGTTCTCGTCATATTGCTGAAGGAATTAAATTCCTACCTTGAGCAGACCTTAGTGCAAATGGAGAGACCACATTTCTCTACTTTAGGGTGGGCCCTCTGGTTCTCTTGATCTATTCAAGGATTCTCACTGGCAAATATTTTTGATTAATTTCAAATGATACAAAGAAGTATTTCTGGCTTTCGTAGAAGAGCGTGGCTGACAAGAACTTTTTAAACAAGGCCACAGGACGTAAAAGGGTGAGGACAACCTAGGTCAGGGAGCTAAGTAAGGGGTGACCTTCAAGGGTATGTTATTTTTGATCCTTGGAAGTTCAAAGGGGCTGAACTGTAGGCAGGGTCACTTCAAACATAAGAAAAGCCTCAGGTGAGTTATCAGTCAAGACCCCAAAGGTGGCACACCCAACAGAGAAGAATCGGAGGTGGGTGCTACACAGGCTGTAGTGCCAGGAAGGCACAGGGCAGGTTCTCAATGATCAGAGCAGACTGGTCCAGGAGGCCTCCTGGAGCCCTCGGGGCTTTTTCAGGGTTTTATTACTCTTTACATCAGAGGCCACCAGGTACCCGGCAGGCAGGGAGGCGGGAGGCCAGGAGGCTGGCAGGCCTCCTAGCTCCCAGCGCATCTATACTCTCTGGGTTGCTGCTACTTACTGCTTCTTCTGCTGCTCGCCTCTTCTCTCTCTCTCTCTCTCTGCTGGTGTCCTTGTGACACCGTCCTTCTGCACCCTGTGTCTCAGCCCAGGTGTGCCCACTTGCGCACACCCACACCCTACTTGAGGTGTCCACCATCAGGCACTCATGCAGGACCGCAGGTGTCCATTGTCGACACCAATGGTGGGAGGGTGGAAAAGCCTGATCGCTGTTCTCTGACCCTACACAGGCACGGCTCTCAATAATCTAAGGAAACTACAGGAATGGTACAGTCCCCTGGGCACAGAAACATGGAGCTGTCACCACTCCGGGTCCAAAGGGATGAGAGGAGAGAGCAGATACTAGAACGTTTAAGACAAGAGTTAAAGAGGGGTGATTTGAGAGAAGGATTCATGGGGGAAGGGGCTTCAGGGAAGTGGTGAACTGATACCCCAATTTCACCCTCTTTCTCATGCAGTTCTCTGCTGGGTCAGTCCATTGGCAGAGCACAACTGGAAGTCAGAGGTCACGGGGCCCTGAAACATCCTATAAAGTCAGCCTTGCAGGGCAGAAGGAAAAGGATGAGAATGATCCAAAGGGACACTCACTATACTCACTACAGCCAGGATCTGGTCTCTAAGGTCAGCTTGCAAGTGACCAGGTTTGGTGAATCCATTAAACCTCAAAATACTAAGGTGACTGATTCTTCCCAGGAGTGACTGAGGTTCTGACCAGGAGCAGACTGTAGACTGCTCCCATGTGGACATGTGACCGGGACGCAGGCTAGGAGAGCCATGCCCACCACACCGTGGAAGACGTGGGCTTCCCGAGCCTGAGCCTGTCCTCTGCGTGGTCTTGCTTTCCGCTTCACCAAGGGAAGCTGACCACTAGCCCTGCCTTCTAGTTTTTGGAGTTGAGGGAGAACTTGATGCCTGGTGGGATGCGGGAAATGAACGCGCTGTAGTTAGATCTCTTTCCATCTATCAGTCAGCAAACAGTCTTCAGGTTGGGTTCTGGGGATACAAAGATGAGAAAGTCACGGTCCCTGGCTGGGTCTTGGAGGATCCAACAGCTAAGCTGGAGAAATCAGCATACCAGGAAGCTCCTTCACCCTTTACTCCCTCGACTTGTCTACTGGGACTCTTGCTACTTTGAAAAGAGAAATGAAAACTAACCATCTTCAGAAAGTCTCCCTGAATATGCAAAAGCAGGGGGTGCAGCCTGCCTCCTGGGCTTCCTTCCCAAGACATGCACATTTTTATGGCCTGGGTTATTGCTCCAGGATCTCTCAGGACAGAGGGCGGCTCTTGGCACTTTGTATGCCAAGACCCAGAGTTCTGGAGGCTCAGGAGTGCCGGCTGCACAAGGACAGCCCGAGAGCCAGCACCTTTCTTTCCTTATCCCTGTCAGCAGGGCAGGCTCTCAGGCCCAGCCCAGGTAGTAGCTGGAATCAGTTCTACCCACTTAGCTGCTTGAAGGGCCTTGGGAGAGGCTCTGAGATACGTGTTCGAGATGGCTGCCGTCAGAGCTGTTCATTGCGCCACCGTCCAGGAGAACCATAATCGGGAAGGACAGTTGTTTTTTATTTAAAAAGCAAATAACAAAGTGCATCTTGAGTGATGTAACCGCAGTGCTGGCAGATCACAGAGAGACTGGGCAAAACAGACTCTCCCGTCATTGCTTGGACACCCCAAAGTCCAGCCAATAGTGGACTGAATCAATAAATGGCCAGAATACAAATAGTTTCCCAACAGTTTTATACAACACACCCCACTTTTGGTGCCTGCACAGTTATGCTTGCTGAGCAATGGGGGATCTTGGAGGTTTTAGCCAGAAATGACTTAGAACTGTGGTTCTTAACAGGGGGCTATCTTGCTAATCAGCAAGTAAAAAAAAATCCAGGCATGTCTGGCAATATTTGGAGACATTTTTGGTTGTTATGATGGGTCTGCTACAGGCTTTTAGTGGACCAAGGTCAGAGATGTTACTCAGCATCCTCCAATGTGTAACAGCCCCACAGCAAAGACTGACCCGGCTCCGAGTGTCAGTAATGCTGAAGTTGGAAATCCCTGCCTTTGATTGCTAATAATAAAAGCCGAAATATTTTTAGTTCAACAGGAAGTGATTTCTATGTTTTGTCTCTCTGAAACCTAATTAATAACATCTCTATGAAGCAGGGCCTACTATCATTCCCAGCTTCTCATTACAGAGGAGGAAACTGAGGCAGAGAGAAACTAATTAACTTGCTATAGGGTAAATGGAAAAGTGATCAGGCTTTTCCGCCCTCCTGCCACTGGTGCAGACTATGGACACCTGCGGTCTTGCCTAAGTGGGCATGCGCAAGTGGGCGCACCTGGGCTTAGACGTGGGCTTATAAGGGCAGTGTCCGAAGGACGCCAGCAGAGGAGAGAGCAGAAGCAGTAGCAGAGGCATGAGAGGCCAGAGAGCTATAGTGCCAGGAGTGGACAGAGCAATTACTCGATGAATCTGAGCAGATGGGTAAAGGAAGGAGTCCTGGAGCCCTCAGTGGCTTTTTCAGGCTTTTACATCATTATATCAGGCGACCAGGTACACGGCAGGCAGGGGTGCCAGGGGGAGTGGGGGGCAGGAGGCTGTCAGGTCTCCTAGCCCCCGGCGCATGTCACTCTCTCTCCTCTCTGCCTCTCTTCTCCTCTGCTGGCGTCCTTGTGACACTGTCCTTATATGGCCCGTGTCTCAACCTAGGTGCACTCACTTGCGCATGCCCACTTAGGCTTGCTTGCAGGCTCTCAGGTGTCCATCATCACACCAATGGCGGGAGGGCAAAAAAGCTGATCACTTTTCCATTTACCCATTAACAAGAGCCCAGAGTGAAGATGCACTGGGGGCTAGGAGGCCTGCCAGCCTCCTGGCCCCCCGGCCCCCCTGCCTGCCATGTACCTGGTCACCTCTGATATAATGATGTAATAAAAGCCACTGAGGGCTCCAGGACTCCTCTTTGACCTGTCTCCTTGGAATCATGGAGAACTCGCTCTGTGCCTTCCTGGCACTACACTTGCCCAAAGTCACAAGGTTGGTAAACAGTGCCTGAGAGGTAAACTGAGGCATACTTGGGCTGTCTCACCTCACTACCTCCCCTGGTCACTCCAGGTGAGGGGGAGAGAAAGATCAGGAGGCTGGCTTTGAGTCACTGAGCTCCCTTCTCCCTGAGGGGGACCTGGACTGAGGGAGTAGCAGAGGGCCGGAGGGGGGTTTTAGTGAAAGGCCCATAAAATAGGAGCATAAAGCGCTACGACAGCAACCACCCTCCCACATCTCACGGCACAGGCTGAGGGCAAGCGTTATACTGTCTGGGGGATGTTTTACAAACCCCAGGGGCACAGAAACCACATCCCAGATCGGCAGCTCCTCCCCAGCTGCAAATGATTGATTTAGCTCATTCTCTGCTCAGTCCCACACAGCTCAGCAGGGCAACAAACCCGATTTCAGGGTTTTCATTCTCATGCTTTCAAGAGAAAAGAAAAATCACGGGCAAGGTGAAAAAGAACAAAAGATTTGTATCTCAGGTCTCACACGAGTGGCCTTTTTCTCTCCCTCATGCTAGAGGTGGGAGTAATGACCAGTAGCCAAGCTGGACAGCCCAGCAGAAGGGCCGCCTCTGGGTTACAGAGCCATGGTGTAGGGTCAGAGAAAAGTTATCAGGCTTTCCCACCCTCCTGCCATTGGTGTGATGATGGACACCTGCGGTTCTGCATGCATGCCTAAGTGGGCATGTGCAAGTGGTGCACCTGGTCTTAGACACGGGCATCAGGGGGACGCCAGAAGAACGTAGAATGAGAGAACAGAGAAGTGAAACAGGATGCCAGCAGAACACAGAGCAGCAGAGAACAAGAAAGAAGCAGCAAAGCAGCTGAGAGAGTGAGATGCACCAGGGGCTGGGAGGCCTGCCAGCCTCCTGGACCCCCGGCACCCCTGCCTGACGTGTACCTGGTCGCTTCTGAGATAATGATGCAATAAAAACCAAAAAAGCCACCAAGCGCTCCAGGACTCTTCCTTACCCCGTCTGCCCAAATTGAGAACTTGCTCTGGTGCCTTCCTGGCACCACACACGGCCAGACAAAGACCCTCAGGACTGGAGATTCACTCTGCCCTGTCATCTCATCTCCAGACAAGGCAAGGCCCCCCTACCCCCACCCCACAGGATGCAGTTGTGACCCTGCGGCTGTCCTCAGCACCGTGTCCATGTCCTCCTGTCTCTCAGGCTGAGGTATGCCCTCACATTTGTAGACACAACCTCACTGACAGAAGCTGCTTTTGGGAGGAGCCCCTCAGGAGGGGAGAGGGAGGAAAGCAAACATGATCTTGTACACCTACATGCCATTTCTATACCCCTGTCACCTTCCAGTTTTAAGGATAAGGAAACTGATGTTAAGAATGTTTTAAAAGCCTCATACCTTCACAGGGTACACAGGCAGAAAGCGGCTCTTTCTCCTCCCTGCACAGCAGGAGGCTGAGTTCTTGGCAATTCAGAACTCCTCCCACTCCCAGGCAAGCAGCCCAGGTGGCTGTCCAGGCCCCCTCAGGCTGGGCTGGAGGGCTCTCAAACCAGCTTGACAACCTCTCACCTCACATTTTGTTCAAGCACACATTAGCAGAGCATTTACTAAAAGCTGGACAATCTCTGCTTTAGAACCCGAGGTCTCTTCCAGAAGGAGGACATTCAGGCCTAGTAAACCCCTGGGAGGTTATTCTCATCAACAGACATCTGTGAACATTTGGGTGAGTGGCTTCAGCCTCCAGTTTCCAACCTTCGTTAAGGCCTCTGATTCCTTGCCTACATATTTTTCGTTCAGTTCACTCTTCTACCTAGACTTTGATGCCTACATCACAAGACCTTGGCCTTTATGGAAACTCGGGGACCCGCCCCAAGACCAGTGGAAGCTGAGTAGCAAGAATCATGGGATGGCCGAGGAATCAGGAACATGAAGCCAAGTGGGGCTGGTTGAATTAATAATACAAACATTTTCAAGGCTCCACGGAAGTACAAGTTCTCTTCCAAACAGTGGGCATGTGGACTTGAGGTGCTTTATTTTTGCCATTAAGTGATGTTTCCTTGGCAACACTGAGTGGGTGCCCTTGAAAAATGAGGTGTCTTAGAGACACTCTCATTGCTATTTGGCTAAAACCTTCAGCGGCTGGAGAGTACTAAGGATGGTGGAAGGGGTAAGCCACAGAGGGACACTCTTTAGAAGAGGTATGAAAGCCTTCCACAGGGAGGGAACTCACCGTTTGCAGGGGGCTTTCATGGGAAAAGCCACCCAAGGTGAACCAGGATCCTTGTGGTCATTTTTTTGATACTTGGCAGATATTTGTGTTCCAGAGGCTGCCATAGGCCAATAAAGGATTAAAAGCCCAGCTCTCTGTGCAGGCTGGGGGGACACACTAAGAGAGTGATGCAGTACAGAAGTCAAAAATCACACATACTTGGGTGATGACAATGCGGTCATTACTTATTGTCAAAATGGGGGAGTACTGGCAAAGATCATTAAAAGGAAGGCCAAAGCTATAGTCTGGGCACTGCAAGAGGGAGGGCTTCCTGGAGGAGGGGGTGTATGCTGGACATTGGAAGAGGAGAAAGATTTGTAAGCAAATGAAATGGGGAGGACAGAGTAGAGGGCATCCTTCTAAATCAGTCAGCTAGAATAATTTTAGCATTACTTAAAAGCCGTGGACCACAATCTTGGGAGGGGGGGCTGGGCACAAAGATTTCTTTCACATGATGCCAGTGGGCAGTTGTATGAAGGAGAACTGTGTTAGCCTAGAGAAGAAATGGGGAGACAGCAACCTTGACCCCTTGGATTCCAAGCCTCCCTATCATGGAGGGCGCTGGACCCCGATGTGCAGGTGCACTGCTTTCAAGACTCCAATGACGCTGGCCAGGAGGTGAGGGAGCACCACTGTTTAGGACAACCATTCTCAAAATGTGGTCCCCGCGCTATCTGGGAACTTGTTTGGAATGTACATTTTGGTACCCAACCCTAGACCTCCCGAATCCGAAACTGAGGGTAGGACCAGGAGCCTGCATCTTACAGTCTCCTCAGGCATGTTGGGTAAACAGTCGAGGACCACTGGGTTAGGAGAAAGATGGAGAATGTGGGCTTCCAAGTCAGGCAGACCGGGACTCCGCTCAGCCCCTCGGAGCCTCCCTCCCTGGCTGGGAAGCCACTCCAGCTCTCGGTTTCCTGAGCTGTGCGATGCAGAAGTGACGGCTGGAATACTTGAAACAGTGAGAGTTGCATGAAGGACCCCCGGAGCGGGGGCAGCAACAAGGCAGGCGGGAATGGATGCTTTTGTAAGGGGGCAAAAATGACCCAGCAGGGAGGGGACTGCCAGTCCTGCTGCCCTGCCTTGACCCTCCTCATGTCTGTGAGCCCTGCCCCGAACCGGACAGGCCAATTGGTTTGTGGGAAGGGCTCAAAGCAAGAGTGACGGGGGTGCAGAGGTGGACGATAGGAAGAAGGGAGCAGAGCCTGGCTTCATTCATTTCAATTTACAGCGGTGACCATGACATACATAATGTGGGGAACAGGACCCTGTCCTCGCTACTAAAGAATGAGCTGCTGGCCCCTGGGCAGACAGGGCGAGCTGATTTAAAGGCTTGGTTACTGGTCATTAACCCCTCGACACACAGGTTAGTTATCATGCTGAGGGCCATGGTGCTCTAGTGCTAAATCAGGAACAAAGAGGAATAATTTCCAAAGTGATCTTATGTTCGCAGAACCAGGTACATAGAGAGAGTGGAAGCTTTTATAACATCTCTCTGCAGAACTGAGAAGGAGAAGGAGCATTATAATGGGAAAAGTGAAGTCCCTAACTCAGACCTCCCCCTTGAGAACCCAGTTCCCTGGTGGAGGAGGACAGGAGAGGCTAAGACCATGATTCGGCCAGATTCGGGGAAGAGGCTTGTATCTGGCATTAAACCCACAGGCAGGAGCCAATCCAGTTCACACAGTCGGTGCTCTTGGGCGGCCGCTAGGTGTGGGCTGAGCTCCGCATTGGGGAAGAGGGAGGAGTGAGGCATGCCCCTCCCTGGAGGCGCTCTCAGTCTTCGGGGAGACAGCATGTGGAAGGGTATAAGAATATCCTGTTTTTTTGTTTTTTGTTTTTTTTTCTGATATGTGCCATTCTCACTGGTGTGAGGTGGTATCTCATAGTGGTTTTGATTTGCATTTCTCTGATGACCAGAGATGCTGAGCATTTCTTCATATGCCAGTTGGCCATTTGCATGTCCTCTTTGGGGAAATGAGCACAAGGGACTATGGTGATGGCGCACGGGTGAGCCACGGGGATGAAAAACAGACACTGTGCAAAAATGAAAAATAATGTGAAATATAGATATAAAAAGATAAAAAAAGAATATCCTCTGGCCAGAGCTGGTGGTGGAGGTGGGAGATAAAGCTGGGAAAGTAGCTTGGGGGCTGGGCGGCTTCAGGTTAAAGTGCTTGTTGGAACATCTGACGGGTTCTCAGTCTTCTGAGTCACATCTGGAACGTGAGCTTAGTTAGAGGTGGCCAGGCTGCTTCTGTGGGCCCTTCTGAAAGAGTTCAGTTGTGGCCTGCAGGTGGCAGGAAGAAAAGGAGTCGCCTTTGGACACGTGGCTGAACAGGAAGGGCTGACGGTGCCTGATTTCTGCTCCCCACTGCGCACCTGAGTGGGAAGCAGCTGCTTAGCAGTGCCGCAGCGCTCGGCAAGTCCGACTCGAACGCACAGCCGCCTGAGAGTTTTCCTGTTCATCCCCAGCCTTGTGTCCATGACCGGACGCAGCCACCTCTCTGCTCCCCTCGAAGGGGTGGTTTGCAGCCCAGCCAGCTGACCAGCAACCCTACCCCCACCTGGCTCCGCCTTCCGATAACAAGGCAGCGGGCCTGTGTTTTAGATGGCCAGCCCTCCTCTCGTTATCGTTAGCTGCTTTTGACGAGAGCTGCAAGAGGGAGATCAGGTCAGAAAAGATCCGGACCTGCAGTATGACCAAGGTAGTTATTGTAAAGACACTGGATTTTGAGACCCCTTGGTACTGGAGCATAATGAACTCAAAACTGACAGATATAAACATTTTGCTGTGCCCCCCTCGCATCAAATAATCACCCAGATAGAGGATCACAAAAAGGGATGCCGGCTCTTCAGGAAAAGCACAGACTTGGAAACTATTTGCCAAGGGAAGCTGATCTAGTGGGGAGGAGGTGAGGGCTGATTCAAGGAAGACCGACTCTGGATCCAAACTGTCTTTTAGCGCCGCGCTCACTCTCATTCATGAGCTGCGTGGCTACAGACAACGCACTCGGCCGTTCATTCTCTCACTGGCAAAAGCAGGCACCAACAGTGCCCACTGCATCAGGCTCCAGGGGAACTGCATGGGGTCACTACCTGTGGTATCAGTCCGTAGTAACGCTCTGTGACGCTGGTCTCTCCTCATTCCACCCCAAGCTCCCAGAGGCAGGGACCGTGCTTGTCTTGCTCACTATTGTGCCTCTATGATGCAGCCCACGCCTTGACATCTATACACCTTTAACATGTTACCTGATCAAGTAAATGTTAGTAAACTATTCCAGGGCCACTGAACTCCAGCTTAGAAATCCACTCGTGCTCCCTCCCCGGTACCTATTTCCAATCCCTGACTCTGCCAAGCTTTTCTCTGCCCAGTGGACCAGTATCTTGGACACACCTTCATATAGCCCCAAGGAGGAATAGGCTAATGAACAAAATTCTAAGTATTTTCCTCCAAAATACAGTCGGTGCCAGGCCTTATGCTTACCTGGGCCCCATGAACAATGAAGGGGCCCAGTCCCTTGCTGGCCTGTACATCCATCCATCTGCACTGAATTAGGAAGGGATTTGGAATTCCCCAGGGAGGGAGGATGTGGTATGTGAGTGTGTGTGCACGTGCATATGTTTAAAATCTGGAAAGAAGATGGAGGAAAGAGGCTGGTAATAAAACCTGCAGGTTAAGATCCAGCAGGGAGAAGTTAACCCAGAAAAATGGACTTCGTGTGGATAAAATACTGGTGCTTTGTTAATTTGCAAATATAAATCTCTGTTTCATCTGCTCCAAATCTCTCTCTCTCATTGTCTCTCTCTTTTTCTCTTGCTCATCCCTAGAAAGAATATAACCTACTTCCCTGGGGATAAATGGTTCAGCTTCTGTCCTTACTGTATATCACAGACCTCGAAGAGCAATGCTAGACAGAATGCACTGTGGCAGAGATTGTGTTGGAAAAAGTAACACTGTCCTCTTGGGGATCACTTCTCTTGCCATATCACATGACCAGCATGCAATAAATAATCATGAATTAATGAGTGAATGGGTGAAATAACATGAAGTGAACATGACAGGGTATTCTGATGAGTTACACAAATCATCACAGATTTCTCCTATCCTTACATGCAAACCACTTTGCAATGTGACTATGCAGTCCTTCCTTTCAAAGGCAGAGTCTATTTCTCTAGGCTTGGTGTAGCGGCAGGAAGATGGGGGTGGCACCGGAGCAAGGTTCAGGAGAGTTCTGGGCAGACAGGTCAAGGGAAGGGAGTCTTGGAGCCCTAGGTGGCTTTTCATGCTTTATTTAGTAGAAGTGGCCAGGTACATGGCAGGCAGGGGTGCCGGAGGGCTGGGAGGCCTGCCAGCGTATCTCACCCTTTCGGCTGCTTCTTTTCTCTCTCTGCTGCTGCTACTGCTGCTCCTTCATTGGTCGGTCCTGTCCTCACAGTTCTGGGGTCCTCATGACGCCGCCCATTTATGCCCGTGTCCAATACAGGTGCACCCACTTGCGCATGCCCACCCTGGAATGCTCGCAGCACTGCAGGTGTCCATCATCACAGTGGTGGGAGGGTGGAAATACCTGATCAACCTTTACCCTACACTTGGCCATGCACCATACTTTGGTCACTGACAACATTTCTGTGTGGCACATGAACTTGCCCTGGTGCTTTCTTACTGCTCTTAGAAGCCCGGTCGGCACCATCACATGAAGCAGCCTGGGCTCGTCTGCCTGATGATGAAACACACGACCCTAATCTCCCTCACTCCAGCCTACAGCCAGCCGCTTCCAGGGCAGACTCCACTTGCTGAGCATTTGGGCACAGATGCCAGAGTGAGTCCAGCTGAGCAGAATAAGAAAGGCAGCGCCCAGCCGAGCCCAAACTGCTGAGCTCAGAACCTGGCTAAATAAATGGCTCTGTTTTAAACCCCCACATTTTGGGTTAGGCTGCTAGGTAGCAAAACTGTGCTGGAACAGTGGCTTGTGTCACAGGTGTGTTTGCAAGTATACGGCACAAGTATAAGTGTGCAGCAACCCGCTTTCCTTTCTTTCCCTCCTGATAGAAGAAAATCAAATACTTGTAGTATTTCCCATTTAATGAGCTCTTTTTATATTTAATTCTAAAAATAACCCTGGCAGAATAGGGATAATATCACGCTGGCTTTTAGATAAGTGAATGAATAGTAAGTAGTGGAGCAGGGAGCTGAACTCAGGATCTGTAGCTCCACAGCCCAGCTCTCAAGCACTACGATGCCCTGCTTCTTACTAGAGAAAGAAGGAAGGTTCGATTTCAGCCCTTTCCACCTGTGGCCCTGAAGCACTTGCTCTTCCTGGTCTGCCTCTGCTCACATACATCCTATTCTTCCCCTTCCAGGAAGGCTTCCCTGATCTGTCAAGGTCATCACAGCCCAGCTCTCTTTACTTCTGGGTAACTGGGACTCTCATCCCTTTCTCTGGCAGAGCAGAGGCTTCATGAAGCCCTGTTGACTCTCAACTGAACACAGTGTGATGCAAGGGGACGGAATTCCTGTTGCCACGGGGACAGAGGAGGTTTGAAAGTGGGTACTTTGTCCCCAGCACAAAAGCATAGGACCAAGAATGACTGCGATGGCCCAGTACAAGGAGACTCGTCTGATTCTGCCATCGCTTCCCTCCCAGTTCCCCGCGGGCCCAAGTGTGTTCAGATCTAACTGTTGTTGTCTTTCTGGGGTTTTCTTTTCCTCTCTCATTCCCAGTATGTTCTGTGTTTATTTTCCCTGTTGATCCTCCCCTGTTTACCTCCCTCCTAATCCTCCCCTGGAGTTTGCTGAAACCGCCTATTAAGCTTCCAGCATCGTCCTAAGGACAGTCCTTCTCAGCCAAAAGTGATTTCTGTCCTTACAAAAATGGCTCTTACCAGAGGATGCTGCCACTCTTGTGTGCTATAAATCTGCTGATTCTGTGGGCAGGGGTGTGAGGTGGGGCTGACACTCCCTCTTCCTGCAGGGCCCGTGACACTTCAGCCCCTCTACCGGGTGTGAAAATACGGCTTTCAGCATCCCACTCCCGAGGCCCTCTACACAACTGCATCCACCCACCCAAGAGCTTTCCAGGCAGTTGGCTGCATCCATCAAGCCCTGGCATCAGGCCTGCGATTTCCTCACTGCACAACCCTTCCAGATCCCGGCCATGAGTAACCCAACCTGCACTGGCCTCAATGCAGCTCCAAGAAGGGCTGCTTCTACTTCCCTTAGGCCACCCACCCCCAGTCCTGTGTCCCTGACATCTTATCCTTCATTATCCTACTCTCCTCCAGCCACCGGTTAATCTTGAGACTCCCTCCCTTACTTCCAAGTACCTGTTCACCAACCTCACTAGGACTTTGGAAAAGTCACTGTTTTTTTTTTTTTTCTTTTGTCGCATACTTTGATTTCTCTCTTGATTTCTCCACATCCCTAAAAAGGCTACACCCAAATTCTTTCAATCACCCCCTTGCCAGTATCTTTGATGTCTTATAAACTCCTCTGCAGCCTCATTCACATTCTATACCCTATTCCCTGGATGCTGGGAACTACCCAAGGAAAATCACGGCCATGGGCAAATACGACCCATCATAAACTCACTGTCTGCAACTTCAGCACCATCTAGTATTCCCTCTTTGGCTGCTGTTTAGTGGCTGAGCCACTTCTCCTCAGCAGGGTTTCTAAATCTCGACTCTTGTACATAACTAGATCCTCCGAGCTTCATTTGCAAGCTACCCTGCAAGCCTGTGCCTCTGGAACCTCCCTCTGCCCTAGCCTCAGGCCTCCAAGGAAGAAATGCTTCTCCTATAGACCAGGGCCCCCGTCTCCTGTCCTTGCTCTGTCCCCACCCCCAGAATGTTGCTTCTTTCTCTGCCCCTGTGTCTGACCCTCTTCCCTACTGGCTTCAATCCCTCAGTCTCAAAACATCTTCCTTATTGCTTTCCTTAGAAATAAGTCAGAATGCACGCCTTCTCTCAACCCCACTCCCCTTCCAGTGGCCAGTCCCTTTCTCTTCCTCCTTTGCAGCAAATCCTGGGGGGGAGTCAGCACCCACGGGCTCCTCCTCACTCACGTCTCTGGAGGGAGGCTCTCTGGCTAGCATGTCCTGCAGCCTTTCCATGACAGTCATGGACATCACGATAGAGAAAAGGCTCTGGTGACATCAGGTGTCCTCACTTTCCAAGGGTAGGTGCCAGGGCAAATCTTGCCACCCCGAAACCCCCCAGAGGTGCCGAGAAGATGAAGACTGGCTCAGTCCATTTTGTGATCATTACTTAAAAGGCTTTAATTTTTCCACAAGTTTAATCATTCCTTTACCCGGCACATGTTTGTGAAGCACCTCCAGTGCCCCAGGCAAATACGATCGAGTGGCTTCTGAGCAGTCCAGGTTATTCTGAAGATGCTAAAGATACTGCAGAGACATAAATGTGTTCTATAGCTCCGTTCTACAAGAATTAAGAGCAGCAAGTCCTTTTTCCTGCAGAAAAATGTTATGAAATTTCTTTTTAAGTGTGTCCTTCACCTAAGTCAACCTCCACTCCCACACATGTTCCTGCATTTAACAGTGTATTTTTGAGCAAGAAAAAAAAATAATAAAACTGCTCTGGTGATTGATTTAGAGGGCCCAGCGCTGCTTAAATTCCCAGTATATTAACACAGTGTTAACGTCAAGGACTCCACGAAAGCTCTACGCTGGCAGACTAACGCGCCACAATGAATAGATGCTAGAAAAAAGCAGCTGGGACAAAGCAGTGTGGTGACAATGGAGTTAGTTGAGAAAATCAAATATAAGAATGCATTTATGCCCATGATATATTCTGAACACATCTATTTAGGAACTTTCTGGAAATAGCATGTCCTTAAGGTACTCTGATATCAACACCACTTTAGCCATCCCCACTCAAGGTTAGCAGCCATTCCCAAATCTCAGAGCCAGTTTCTTACACTCGCTCTTTCTTTGCAGGGGACCTTCGGCAATACATGGCGATACACTGGTCCCACAGTGGTGCTACTGCTGGTTAGGGAGGCCCCGGAGGTGCCGGACATCCTGCTTTGAGTAGGACAGGCCCACGCAATGAAGAACTGCCCCACCCAAAATGCCATCGCCACCCACTAGGAAACAGCAGAATGGAACAGCAAATGGTGCAGCTCTTTCCTGCGGGTCTGCACTTCGGGCGGAGGAGGGCAGCAGAGTTCCCACTGGCACTATGGGGAAACCACACCATACCCTGCTCCAAATGGATGAAAGGACAAGTGCTGGGTGGCAGGCAGGTGCCTGTGTAGTTCAGGTGTGGCCTCGCCTCAGACTGAATGCCCGGAACCTACCGTCTGTCCCTGACTCGTCCTGGAATCTCCAGAATGCTACTCTTGCAGATGGACATGAATGGGGGAGGGAGTCATGGAAAATTCCAGGGGAGTGTGAGTGAATGCCAATGGCAGAACGCATGGGGTCTGAGTCTCTCCTGGGAAGGGCTGGGTCAAATGGTAAGGCAGGTCTGCTTCCGTGCGTCAGCAAGATTTGGTGGCAGGAGAAGCTCGTTCTTTCTTTGCAGGGGATCTCTGGCAATGTGTGGAAATATCCGGAAGAAACTGGCTCTGAGATTTGGGAATGGCTGCTGACCTTGAGTGGGGATGGCTAAATGGTGTTGATATCAGGGTACCTTAAGGATATGCTATTTCCAGAAAGTTCCTAAGCAGATGATGGAAGGAGGGGTCACCTAATTTTGCCCAACCTGTGCCCATAGCAACTGCCCTTACCATGAACGACCAGGATCTGACTTCATTCTCAGTGCAAGAAGATAAAGCTCTCTGGCTCCAATGCCCAGAAAGTGGGGTTATTATTTATTTATTTATTTTACAATATTTGCTTTCTTTTCTCAGGCGTAGTCCCCATAGAATTTCCACCACCGGTTCACCCGTGCACCATGACCATCATCCCCTGTGCTCTTCCCGCCCTCATAGATACTGGGTTTAAAAGCAGTGGTACTGGGTTTAAAAGGTAACTGGTACCGCACCTTCCCTTTGTAATAACACTAACAGTCACCATCACTTAGTGATGGGGATTCCTTCTGAGAAACGCAGTGTTGGGCGGTTTCATCACTGTGAACGTCAAAGTGTCATCACGCAAACCTAGATGTGGAACCACCATGTGGGCTTTACACACCTGTCCGAACCACAGTCATATATGGGTCACTGGTGACTGAAATGCTGCTAAGCAACCCATGACTGAGCTACTGGTACAACTAGCAGCCACTACGAGACACTGATTAAGGGTTCGCTGTGATCCAGGCAGAGTGCTGCACACCCTGGTTACTTCCCATTTAATCCTCACAAAACCTCTGTGAGATGGAAGGTTTTAACTCCATTTTAGAGATGAAGAATCAGGCTTTGGGTTAAGCCTGGTGAGTGCAAAGCCAGTGTGTGTACCTGGGCACGTGGCTCGGAGGTCTTCATTAGGAACACTGCCAAGGGCTGCAGCTGCTCCCAAATCCAACCACTTTATTAACAGACCCACACCTGGCACTTTGCTAGGCACAAGGATGCATGCAAGCCTGCCCTCAAGGAACTTATGATCTTGTTTACAGTAAACAAGTAAGCAAATTTATGTATAACTGTCAACTGTGATTATAGTTACAAAGGCACAGAGACTGGAGAATAACACGTGAGAGCACTTGAGATGTGGGGTAAAGATGGCCCGAGAAAGTGACCTCTGGCTGAGACTTGAAAGACAAGAAGGGGAGGGAGCTTTGCCTCTGATGCCTTGGCCCCTGAATCTCAGAGTAGAGGTGTTTCTCAGGAGGATGGCTGCTTCAGTTCTTTGGGGCCTAGGGGAACCCCAAAGGCAAGAGGCATACATACAAATAGCCCTCATGAGTCAAGAGAGCCGACTCACCTACCTTCTGGGTCCAAGCCCATGTAGATGAGGAAGGGCAGTGTCAACTGAGTATAT
Organism: Galemys pyrenaicus; assembly: GCA_019455555.1. NCBI lineage: Eukaryota > Metazoa > Chordata > Mammalia > Eulipotyphla > Talpidae > Galemys > Galemys pyrenaicus. Next base: position 1,539,488 of record JAGFMF010011390.1, read on the forward strand.
TCAATTTCCTGACCAGTCTCTGGAAACTGTAGTAAGTGCTTTCAGGGAGAAAACTGCAAATTAGACTGTTTTCCTTAAGGTCCTAAGGATAAAGAGTAGATCTGTACCCTAACTTCAATTTTTACTCATCCAGCAAGTGTGTTCTGAAGTCCTCCTAGGTAAGAAATCTGCATCATACTACCCAGTGGGGGTTTGTTCTCTGTTCAGATAACTTTCCTAGCAGCTACACAGGGAGCTGCTAGGAAGCAAGGGAGGCAGTCCCGAATCGTGGCTCCAAGCACCGGCTCTGCAGTTGGGCAACTTGGTCCCCAAAGCCAGGTGCCACCACTTGGCAGATCTGCGACCCTGAGTGAGTTACTGAACTGCCTTGAGGCCCAGCTTCCTCCTCTGTACAAACAGGGTAACAGCATGACCCACATGCTAGAGCTGTAGAGTATAAACTAAGAAAACAAAATATTTAAAGATGCGTGGGAACATTAACCAATAAATGAACTTGCTGTTAACTCTATTACCTTTAGGCCAATTAGCAGGCTCTCAAAACATATTGGACTGCCCTAATTCCTGCACCCACCCTGTGCTGGCACAGAGAGGTGAGTTATTTGCATCTTAGCACCATTTACAAAAGCCAACCTATGGAAACAATCTCAAAAGTGCTCAAAAATGGACAAACTCATCAACAAGATGTGGTGTATATATACACACAACGGAATACTACTCACCAATTAAAAAGGATAAACTTAAGACATTTGCAGCAACATGGATGGAGCTGAAAGGGCTCACACGAAGTCAAATAAACCAGAAGGATAAATGTAAATAACGGATGGTGTCACTTAAGAGGTGGAACATAAAAATCAAACAATTGGTCAGGCAAAGACAAACTTTAGAACCAATCCTTGAAAACCGACCGTACATCTTTGGCTTTCAGAGGGATTGGGGGAGTAAAAGAGGTAGAAACAGGCAAAGAACACAGTGGACTATGGTGGAGGACTTTGGTGGTGGTGACTACTCCTGAGGGGAAGACCCTGTCCTTTCAAAACACTGGCAGAATGTACAATAATGGTACTGCAATAATAGATGAATTTTAAAAACAGCACAATGGGCCCAGTAAAAGGCGAAAGATTTATACGATCTGAAGAGAAACCAGAGCATTCCCCATCACCATCTCACCAGTGCACCATCACCTCAGTCCCTCGTGCTCAATCTCCCTTTTGACAGACATTCCAAGCTGAGTGGTTTTTGGGGGGCATGCTTACTTGACTAGAGGAAAAAGAGAATGTGATATTCTTATATATACCCGTTAAATTCCTTCATTGACTGTTCTTCAAAAAATATCTAACCTTCAATTATATTGGCTATTGGAGCAGATGATGAAGAGACAAGTTGGACCAGTTAGTGATGAATCCATTACTTCTTATTAGATGAGAAACAACTCTTGTCCTTTATTGTTTCATATTTCAGACATTCAATGAAATCCTAAGACCTAAAGAGTGTCTACTGCATTCACTACAGATTTTACATGGTGTCATAGCATGACTATTTATATTGATATTATGATAATTTTTCTAATAAATGCTGTATTTCTAATAAAAAAAAATAAAAACAGCACAATACCATTAACACATCTCCAGAATTCATCATGAAAGAGAAATCTCAGCGCCCACCCCATTTCACTGATGGGGGATACCTAGGCTCACAGGGGTGAGGTGACTTCTCAGACAGCACAGCTCCAAGTCCAGACCTACATCCTCTCTTCTACCTCAGTGACCTCTCCCCCAGACCAGGGAAGTCTGAGCAGCGGAGCTCTCCACAGAACAGCAGACCAGCAGCAGGGGTGTGAGGCTCAGCCTCTGAGTGGTGAGCTGGAACCATTTGCTTCAATGTTGGCCCACTGTGGTGCTGCTAATAACTGTTCTTCCCAGCCTGTGGGAGCTTAATAAAAGTCATGCAATACTCGCTGTTTACAACTGTAATTGTGCAGTTCGGACATGAAGTGAAGAACATGTCATGTGGAATGAATAACAAATCAAGTGACTCCTTTTTTTAGCTCTGAGCTGCGGGAGCAGCTGACTTCACCAGCGCTCTGCGGAAGCGGTCGCCTAGCGGCTGACATCCGGTGCCTACTACACGCGCCTGACCCTCCCTGCGCCGGCTGGCACCCCAAACCAGCTGACAAGCCCAGGCCAGAGGTTCCCCTTCATGCACAGTGGCCAGAAGGAAATGGAAATGGGGTGCTTTCCCAAAGCCGTGTGGAGAAACTAGGTGGGCCTCTCCCTCGCTCACAGCAGGGCAGGCTCTTGGCAGATAACGGCAGTGAGGTCTGCATACGTCTGGGACGGAGGGGGCCCTGCGATGGACACTGGGCCATGCCCTGCGGAGGTGGCCAAAACTGAAGGAGTGAGATGGCAGGAGAGAAGCGCCCTGGTGCGGTCAGTCTGCTCGTTCCAGCCTTGAGCCCCCTTCTTCCCTGGAGAGGTTGCTCTTCGGGGTGACATAATTCCACCTCCATTGTGGCCTAGGCACTCTGCCTGCACTGGGGCAGGGGGCTTGAGTACACCCCTGCATCTTTTTTTTTTTTTAAAGATTTATTTATTTATGCATACAAGCACTGGGGTACAGGCCAGAGGTGTGGGGGGTGAGAGGATTCACCACAGAGAGCAG
>JAGFMF010011390.1:1542210-1610079 GCA_019455555.1 Galemys pyrenaicus
TCCCTGGCTGGCAGCAGGGATCGAACTCGTGCTGCAGTGGCTGCGGTTTGCTTCATAGTGCGTTGCTTAACCCACTGCGCCACCAGGGAGGCCCTGCATCTTTTTTTTTAAAGGATTTTATTTATTTATGCATACAGAACTGGGGTCCAGGCCAGAGGTGGGGAATGAGAGGAGTCACCAGAGACAGAGTGGGGAGCAGAACAGGCAGATCGACCTAAATACACACTGAGGGGAGCAGTGGGGGAGGCAGGAGAGACCTGCTAGGCCAGAGAACCTACACCCCTACATCTTTAAACCAGCATCTTTAAAGTGGAAATAAGCTGGAAATGGGGTTTTAAGATGAGATGAATTGACAGATGGAAGGTGACTAAGGAGACAGACACATGATAACTATAGATCTAGTGTGTGTATTAGCTCCAGATCTGCGCAAGTTCATGTCTGTGCGGTAGTAATACTGTCCTATAGTTAAGAAGCTTTTACTGTGAACTAGGGCTTGTTTTGTCACCTACCTGAAGGGGAAATTAAGGCTGCTTTCCCAGGTGACACAGCCACTAAGCATAAGAGGCAGGATTCACGCCCTTTCTGCAGGGTCACCCGGAATGCTGGAGCTATAGGCTGGTGACAAGTGATCCCTTTACTCATCCTCACTGTGAACAGACACAGCGAGGAGCGAGGTCCTGGGCCCCAGATGCTGTCAGGACACAGCAGGCAGCTGGTCTCCACAGATGCCTCAAAGAGCTGCCAGGATGCAGGGACTCACTCCAGTCCTGGGGTGCTGGAGAAGGCAGTGACTGCAGGTGGTCAGCACCACGCCTCCCGACCGCCAGGATCCTCCTCCTTCTCCCTTGGAGAGGCTGCCCTGGTTGTGACCTGATGACCCCCACGTCTCATGCTACACTGGGGCTGGGTGTCGGCGCACATGTGCCGCGGCGGCCCTCACTTAAATTTAGTGGCGAGCTCTGTTCCAGTGTCACAGATTATAACTTTCTCAGGCATGAGAAGGATTAAGTCACTTGTCCCGATCACATGTAGGGTAGGAACAAAATTGGGTCTCGAGCCCAGCCTTGCCTGACCTCAAGCATGTGCTTTTTATTTATTTATAATTATATTTGACATCATTTGTAGTCCCCAGGGAGTACCCACCACCATTTCACCCGTGCACCATCACCTCCATCCCTTGTGCTCTTTCTGACCTCATCCCCGTCTTTGCCCTCCCCCCTTTCCCTCCCCGCCATGGTCCCTTTGGTTTATCCTGGCTTTTTGGTCTTGTTGAGTTTTTTTGTTCTTTCACATTCCTCCTAATAGTGAAGCCATCTGATATTTTTCTCTTGCCTTCTGACTTGTTTCACTGAGTATAATTCCTTCTAGTTCCATCCATGTTTCTATAAATGCCCCTAGTTTCTCATTTCTGATTGCTGAATAATATTCCACTGTGTATATGGACCACATCTTCTTGATCCAGTCCTCTACTTTTGGGCTTTTGGGTTGTTTCCAGGTCTTACCAATTACAAATAGTGCATGTGCTTTTTTTTATTGTCAGACGTCAATCTGCCCCGGGATCCTTGGGAGCAAACCCACCCCCTCCAACGACCAGCCTGCACCATGAAAGGGAAAGGCAGCGCTGCAGGGAAGAGCTGAGGGATGGCTGCCCCAGGGGGCGCGGCGAGCAGAGCCCAGAACTGCATCCCCCCAACAGCACACTCACTCTGTCTCCCAGAGGGACTGCGACCCTGGCACTGTGTGGCGCTCCAGCTCAGAGGTCAGCATGTAAAGAAATGCCCTATAATTAATTAATTAATGCAGAGCTGCAGGTGAGCAGCCTCAAGACAGGGCAACGCTCCCTCAAACAGTAACCCAGGTAGGGTCCTGTGCGCATATCATCAGCGGTGCCTGGTCTGCACTGCCACTCGAGAAAGCACGAGAAAAAGACTCAGGGAAGTGTTTTAAACCTCACCATCACTCTGTGACAGGCACTGCAGGGCAAATGAATTAACCAGGCTTTTTACACCACTAGCCCCTGTGGCTATCACCTGTGGCCTTGGTGGTGTTCATGGAGAAGGTGCAGGGGCGTGGGCACTGGAGTATGGGTGTGCGTGCATGTGCACACCTGGGCCTAGGAGAAGCGCTAAAAGCAGCAGCAGTGTCTGTGCACCTGCTTCCCTGAGAGCATTCAAGTCTGAGATTCCGCTGAAGGCTCTGGGACTCTCCTGTACCCGTCTGCCCAAGTCCTGCCTTGTGCTTGTTTACCCAACAGGCACTCTGGTTTATTTATACATGATAACATAGAGAAATGGAGAAATCAGTCAAAGGTCACAGAGAAGTGGCTGATGATGTAAATTCTTGGCCTACAAAGGAAAATTATTTCAGTTGTCTCTGACGTGTTATTTGAAAGATCTGGGGTGCAAGCATACTCTACGAGAAGCCTGCATACTTCGTACATTGCCACTGGAAGGGCAGGGTGAGGGCTTCATCACGACCCCATGTGGAAATAGCAGTTTCTAGATAGTTACTAGCAGGCAGAGAAGTAAGTTCTTTTTATTCTCCCTTCTCTTTCGCCCCTTCCCCCTCTCTCTGTATAGGTGGAGGGCACGGGGCAGGTTCTGATTGAGGCAGAGGGGTCAGGGAGGAGTCCTGGAGCCCTCGGTGGCTTTTTCAGGCTTTTATTAATCTTTCTGCATCAGAGGCGACCCGGTACACGGCAGGCAGGGGAGCCAGGGTCCAGGAGGCTGGCAAATCTTCACTCTCTCTGGGTTCTTTGGTTTCTCGTGCCTCTGCTCTGCTGCTACATCTCTTCTCTCCTGCTCTGCTGGTGTCCCTGTGATGCTGCCCTTAAGCGCCCTGTGTCTCAGCCCAGGTGTGCCCACCTACGCATGCTCTCACCCTACCTCAGGTGTCTGCCACCAGGCATGCGTGTAGGGCCACAGGTGTCTATTATTGGTGCGAGTGGCAGAGGGAGGATAAACCTATGACATTCATTACCCTACAATAGGTATGTGTGTATAGCCAAGTGAGGATTTTGAAAGAAAAAAAAAATTACAAAAATTCCAAGAACTAGAGCAGCAAAGGTCACCAAATTCCACACTTCCCTTTTATTAAACATATTACACGATCTAACATGGAACTATCTCTGGGTTAAAATAGAATACTTATTTCAATTCAACTCTGATCTTCATACCTTGAATCAAAAGTACTTCCTGAAGGATAAATGTGGCAGCTTCAGTATTTCCAAGCTTTATAAGGAATTAAAGTCCTTTTCATCTTTCTACTTCTACTGCCAAGAATCTATTTTCCCATAGGAAAAGCACTCCTCCACCCCCTGTCTTTTAAAATTTAGAAAATTCAGGCAGAAAGAATGGGAGAAGTCTCTAGATCCTGTCCTGTCCAGTTTCTTCTTTCATGGGCTAATGAGAAAGTGGTTGGGACAGTAGGTTTTATGGTATGAACTGTAATGGTCTGTGTCTGACTCCCCCATAAGTGTAATTATCTAACACTTGGAGTCCTCCAGGTCAGGGGCCTATGCAAAGCTGCCTTGCCACTCCCAATTCCTGTTAAAAAATAATACTCAATACATGTTTCTTGAATAAGCAAAGGAAGGAATGAGTGAGTGAATGAGTGATTTACTGAACAAAGAGTCTGTGGGGAGACCCTATCATTGTATTTTTCCCACCAGAAGAAATTTTCCAGGCTGTTACGCTAATTAGAACTAATATTCTCAGTTATTTTGAGGATTGCTTAAAATTTGCTACTAATTTAAATAAAATGGTTACATTTACTCATTAACCAATTAGCATGCCTCCTAGTGGCTTCACCTCACTAATTTGATTAGTTACACTATGTGGTCTCCTACCCAGGGCCTTCTCTGAGACCTGGGAATAGCACAACTCTATCAGAGTGAACTTTTTAAACAATATTTCAACAGAATCTCTCGAAGGGTTTAATCACAGATGAGAACCCAGTCCCTCTTTCTAGCATAGCTGTCTCCGGGTTAATATTTTTGGGTTCCACTGGGCCATACTATATAAGTTGCTCTTTGAAAACATATCCCTCTCTCACTGGGCCAAATTTAATCTTCAAGAGAAATGAAACTGCAAAACACGAGGACTTCATGAAAGCCAACCTATTGTATGTTTGATGAATGAATGGAACTGAAGGAAAATCTGGAAGTCAAAATACAGTTCTGTCTATGTAGGGTAGAGCAATCAGATCTTTCCACCCTCCCACCACTGTGATGATGGACACCTGTGGTGCTGCAAGCATTCCAGGGTGGGCATGCACAAGTGGGCGCACCTGAGTTGGACATGGGCTTAAATGGGCAGCGTCATGTGGACGCCAGGAATCGACAGAACCGACAGTACTGACGAGCAGCAGCAGTAGAGAGCAGCCCAGAGGGTGAGATGCACCAGGGCTTGGGAGGTCTGCCAGCCTCCCGGCCCCCCCGGCACTCCTGCCTGCCATGTACCTGGCCACCTCTACTAATAAAAGCATGAAAAGCCATCGAGGGCTCCAAGACTCCCTTTCCTTGACCCGTCTGCTAAGAACCATCCCAAACCCTGCCCAGTGTGCTGCCCTTCCTGCTGCTACAGGCTAGTTCTGTCTTTGCCAGTAACTTAAGGTATGGCCTCAGGGACCCCACTGATGTCCCACTATACCACTGTCCTGTTTCCTTATTTGTCAGAGGTGGAACTGGCTTAGAAAATATATGAATTTGTGTGGGAGACATGAGGTTTCCTGAGCTCACAGAGACCCCCAACTTCCTACCCCTCTGCAGACAGACAGGATCATGGAAACAGCTTTGGCCAAAGAACTGTGGAAGGAAGCACAAGGCACTTCGTGGCACAAAAGTCAGATTTCCAGCCACATGCTTCATCTTTGGGGATGCTGTGATTTGAACTGTGCACTTCAAAAATTCATATATTGAAGAGTTAATCCCCATCAGCCCCTCAGCATGGGACCTTATTTGGAAACACGTAGTTAGTCAAGAAGAGTGATGGTGGCAGAGGGGCTGCCCCTAATTCAATATGATTGGCATCCCTATAAAAAGGGGAAATCTGAACACAGACACATATGCAGGGAGAATTCCATGTGAAGTTGGAGTCATGCTAAACTAGGCCCAAACTCTCAGCAGCTAGGAGAGAGGCCTGGAACAGGTGCTTCCTTAGCATCTTCAGAGGGGGCATGGCCTCACCAATCCTGGTTTTGGGTTTCTGGCCTTCAGAGCTGGGAGACAATACATTTCTGGTATCACTTAGTCTGTGGTTCTTTGTCATGGTCATCCCAGGAAATACCGTGGGGAAGTTACACGGCTAGACTGCATCCCTTGAGCTCGTTCACCTATGGCCAGCTTTAGGGTGAAGGTGGAAGAAATATCAGATTCAGAAATAAGTGGATGTGTCTGTCTTTTCAGTGTCAGACTGGGACATTCCAGAGAATGGTCCTGCATTTGACTCTGCACTTACCTTTCACTGAAGACACTGTGAGGTTAACGCTAATGTCTAGATTTCTGCCTGGGTAGCAAGATAACACAAAAGGCTACATTTTATTTCCCTGGAGGACATTAACCACTTCTGTGTCTAATCTAGTGGTCTCACTCTAATATTCTGTTCTAGAAAACATCTACAGATACTGAATCCTCCACTGCTCTTGGTACTGGCCTAGTGTCTTATTGGTTCCTTTATTTATTTCTAAAGATTTATTTTTCATTTATGCATTCAAGAACTGGGGTAGAGATCAGAGGCGCAGGGGTTGAGAGGATTCACCAGAGACAGAGTGGGGAGCAGAATAAGCAGATCGACTGAAACACACGGCTAAGGGGAGCAGCGGGTGAGGCAGGAGAGGTCTGCTGCGCCATGTGGGTCACCTCCCTGGCCAGGGATGGAACTCCTGCTGCAGTGGCTACCAATAGCTGGACTACGCTGACTTTAACCCTGCTCCAACAGGGAGACCTGGTTTCTTTATTTAAAATTAGTTTATGACATTCTCATTTTTTAATTGAAAAAACAAAACATGTTTAGTTACTGCTAGTGGGGTTTGGGGGTCGTTATTAGCTATTTGATAGAGGTTCTTTCTGGTTTTAAAATCTCAAATGGAAAAACTCAGATTCAAGGAAGGAAATGACTTTTAAGGTCTGCAGGGTGAACTGGACCATCTCACAGTTCTGCCTTCCTTCTGTTTTCCTTCCCTTTATCATCCGTGGCCAAAGCTGGCTGAAGTCCAAGGCAATGCAGCTCAACTATAGCCACTGATGTGAGTCTCAAGAGAAAAGAGATCAAGCTCTAGCTGTGGAGAAGAGCTGAGGCTTAAATAATATAAAGTAGTCTGTCTCTAGTACTAGAATGGAAACTTGGTGAGAGCACCGATTTTCATTTGGTTCATATGTTTCCCAGGACATCTGGTACATAGTGGATTCCCACTGATTTAAGGAAAAAAAGGTACTGAATTAAAAAGTCATAGAATTCCAGGATTGGAGCATCCTTAAGAGATTTCTCAGCTTAAGTGTCCTTATGCTATAAGAACCCTTGTTAACATCTCTGGAGCCTGCCAAACTTAGCGTGGGCACTTTGGATAATGAAGAGGTTACTATCACCTAAGCCACTGAGTACAAGTATATTCCTTATACTCAGCTGAAAATCTATATCGTTATAATTTTGGAAGTTTTTATGTCCTCCTTAAATTTGCTGCTTTCTAGATTAACAACACCAATTCCTTTAGCTAGTCCGTTTCCTCTTTTGCCACTATGAAAGACCCAGAAAAGATAATCAGAAGTGATGGAGATCAGAATCATCATTACCTCTGGGTAGGAGTATGGACCAAGAGGAGGAATGAGGAACTCGATCTGGGAGTGCTGTAAAGTGTCTACAGATATGGAAATTCATTGAACTGTACACTTACAATGTGTGGATTTAGCGTAAAATTATACTTCAATAAAAAGTAAATCAAAATAAAGGCCCACAGATAGTTAAAAGTGATATTATAAATATGTGGGAAGGTAAAACCTAGAACTCAGGTATCTGAGCCCTGACCTGGTATTGGACCCTACTCCATTGTATTTTTGCTGCCATAACAAAATAGTGTATTTTTGTATCACATAGTCATACAACACTCTAATAGTCTATAGGTAGGCCCTGTGCAGGGCAGTAGGCCAGGGTACAAGGTGCATGAGATCAAGGAAAGCCAATCCATAGTGGGTTGGAGCCAGAATCTTGAGGGTATTTATACTGTGCAGGGATTAATGAGCAGTTATTTATTAAGTGAATTGTTAATAGTAATGATATGATTTATTAAGTAAATTATTACCTAATAGTAATAATATGATGATAGCAATACCAATGACTAATATTTATTGAGCATTTACTATATGATAGGCAACCTAAGTGCCCAATGACAGATGAGTAGATTAAGAAGATGTGGTATATACAGTGGAATAATACTCAGCTATGAAAAAGATGAAATCTTGCCATTTATGACAATATGCATGGAACTGGAGGGGAGTATGTCAAGGGAAATAAATCACAAGGAGAAAGACAAATATTAGGTGATTTCACTTATACAGAAACAAAACAAAGGCATGGAAAAGTAAATCAAAACAAACCCTAGCAATCTGACTATAGTACTGAAGCTATCAGAGGGGGAAGATGAAGAGAGGGCAGCAAGGGGGTAAGGGGCCCAGTGGGCTATGGTGGAGGATTACAGGTGCTTTGGTGGTGGACGTGGTGTTGCAAAATACATCTGAAAAGGTGTGAATCTATATCCTGAAATTATATGCATTGTTTTAAGCCATTGTTACCTCGATAAAAATAGTAGAATAATATTAAATAAAAATAAATATTAAATAATATTAAATAAACAAATAAGTTGATAATATACTTTGCATGTATTAAATCCTCACAACTAATCCCTAACTTTACAGATTAAAAAAAAAACAAAAACAAAACAGGCCCATATTTAAAAACCTGCCCAAAATTGCACAACTAGGAAGTATCAGAGCTTATATTTGGACTCAGACAACCTAGCTCTAAATCCATGCTCCTGAAACCCTAGTAAACTGCTGGTGGGAATGCAAGTTAATCCAACTACTATGGAAGGCTGTATGGAGGTTCCTTAGTCTACTAGAAATGGAACTACCATATGATCCGGCAATCCTTCTCCTAGGGATCTACCCAAAGGACACAAAACACCGATCCAAAAGAGCACCTGTACCCCCATGTTTATTGTAGCACTATTCGTAATTGGTAAGACCTGGAAACAACCCAAATGCCCAAAAATAGATGACATATACACAATGGAATACTATTCAGCAATCAAAATGACAAACTAGGGCCATTTATAGAAACATGGATGGAGCTAGAAGGAATTATACTCAGTGAAACAAGTCAGAAGGCAAGAGAAAAATATCAGATGGCTTCACTATCAGGAGGAATGTGAAAGAGCAACAACAACAACAAAAAAGAAGAAGCAGCTCAAGGAAATGGGCAATTACAACCAAAAGCAAGCAAACAAACAAACAAAAGAAAAGAAAGAAAAAAAAAACTCAACAAGACCAAAAGATAAACCAAAGGGACCATGGTGGGGGGAGGAGAAAGAGGGGAGGGCAAAGACAGGGATGAGAGCAGAAAGAGCACAAGGGACTGAGGTGATGGTGCACGGATGAAATGGTGGTGGGAACTCCCTGGGGAACACAAATGATGTCAACTATAATTAAATACATAAATTAATTTTAAAAACCAAAACAACAACAACAAAACAAATCCATGCTCCTGACCACAAGCAGACGGCCCCACATCCAACCATCTGCAGCTGGCACACTGGCGGCCTCTGCTCAGAATGACGACCCTCGCCTCACAGAGGAAGCACCCAATATTTGTCCAGTGGCTCATGGGCATGGATCCTGCAGATTTGCTAACACCTAGATCATCTGTGTCTCCTGGGTTATTTGTATTAAAGAGCAGAGAGAGAATTTACAAAAAAGGTCAAAGTTCAGGTGGTCTGGTTACCTGAACGCTTACTCAGGAATAACACGCGGTGCTTTACATGAAAATTCAGCCGCCCAACTGCACTTGAGAAAAATAGAGAAATGAAAACTAAAACTACAACATGATACCACTACACACCCAACCCAAAGTCTGTAACTTACAAAGATAGATGATGCCAAAGGTTGGCAAGAAAGTGAAAAAACTAGAACTCTGATCTATAGCTGGTGGGACTACAAATTGACACAATAAATTTGAAAAACGGTTTGACAATGTATTAGCTGACTCTGACTGCCATCACCAAACACCACAGCCTGTGTGGCTTAAACAATAGAAATTTATTTTCTCACAGTTCCGTGGGCTACAAGTCCAAGATCGAGATGCTGGCTCATTCTGTGATGGGTGAGAGAGAAGTGGAACTCTCTCTGGTTGTCCGCAATCTCTTCTTATAAGGACACTAATTCTATCGGAGCAGGGGCCCACCATTATGGCCTTATTTAACCTTAATTACATCCCTACTCCAAATATAGTCAGGCTTAAGATTTCAACATAATGAATTTTGGGAGGGGGAACACGCTTTCATTCCATAGCATTTTGCCTTTGCCCCCCCAATTATGTCCTTCTCCCATGCAAAATACATTAATATCATCCTAATACCCCCCCGCCCCCTTCCAAAGTCTTAACTCATTCTAGCATCAACCCTGAAGTCCAAATACATTTAATGTCATGGGTTAGACTCAAGGTCTGATCCATTCTGAGGCAAGAATTCCCTCAGTAAGAACCCATGGAAGCAGACAAGTTAGGTGTCTGGGAAAGCAAAGTCCCTTTAGAGACCTTAAGGCTGGAGAATAATCCTCTGTGGCTCATGCTCTGCCCTGTAGGCCCGCATAGGTGGCAGCATCACTCTCTTGGCTCTGTGGGGGTGCCCACGTTTTGGTGCTTAGGCTGGCCTAGCTGCTGCTTTGGCTATTCTCTGAGGCATTGGGTCTTGGCCCCATGGAACAAGAGAGGCAGACCCATCTGTTGTGCAAACAGCCTTGTCCCCAGGTCTGTGGTAAGAATCGCAGCTCTGGTAACTTCTGAATTGCCTTCAGAATCATGCATGTTCACAACAGAATATGTCTATGGTCCCATTTTATAGAATCCAAGTTCAACTGCCTTCTTTCCTTCTGTCCCTTTCATTCAAGGTGCCAATGTCTCTGCTGGTCTGACCCATCTTTACTCCTGGCTTCTGCTGTTGAAATGGCTGGTTGAGCACAGGGGTCTCACCCAGAACCCCTTTATCAAAGGGTTAGTCAGTGATACTTTTGGTGGTGTTCTCATCAGAATAAGCTTTTCCATTTATTCATTTATTTATTTTTTCAATATGAGCAGATTGAAATATTTCCAAATCTGCAAATTAGGTTAAATGAGGTCCTACAGTTAAAGCCTGACTGATACTATCAGTGTCTTTTAAAGAAGAGATACAGAGTTCCTCCCTGGTGGTGCAAGGGGTTAAGTGCCGCACTGTGGGGCTCCCACAGCCATTGCAGCATGAGTTCGATCCTTGACCAGGGAGGGGATCCACATGGCACAATAGACCTCTCCTACCTCACCTGCTGCTCCCCTCAGCAGCATATTTCAGTGGATCTGCCTGTTACCCACTCTGTCTCTGGTGAATCCTCTCACTCCTGAGCTTCTGGTCTGTACCCCAGCTCTTTTATGCATAAGTAAGTGAAATCTTAAAAGAAAAAAAAAAGGAAGAGATGCCAGAGAGTTGGCTCATTTTCTCATTTCCTGCCATGTGGGGACACAGGGAGAAGGCACCATTTGCAAACCAGAAAGCGCTTTCATCAGAAATCAAACAGCTGGCACTTTGATCTTGGACTTCCCAGCCTCCAGCATAGTGAGAAAATTAATTTCTTCTTTGCGAGCCACCCAGTCTGTGTCATTTTGTTATGGCAGCCCTAGCAGACTGACAGAGGCAGGATCTAGTAAGTGACCATATGTCAGCCCTGTGACTCAGCAATTCGATTCCTAGGTATAAATCCCAAAGAAATGAGACTATATGTGCACCAAGAGACATGGACAAGTGTGTTCACAGCAGCTATATTTGCAATCTCCCGAACCTGCAATACCCCACAGTAGATAGAACAGAGTGGGTCCAAATCATTCATAAATTGGAATACTCTATAGCAATGAAAGTGAACAAGTTATAACTATTTGTGATAGCAGATATACCTTACAAATATAATGATGAAAGAAGGAACTCAACACGAGAAAGCAGATATGCTATGATCCTATTTATATAAAATTCAGAATCAGGAAACAGTGCTCTTTTTCTTGATCATGAGTGTGTTTGCTCTGAAAATTCATAAATCTATACACTTGTAATTTGTTCATTTTCTGCAGGATGTCATGTGTGTTACATCTTATAAGGTATATTTTCTTATTATATCTTAACATGTATTTTCTGTCAAGCAAGATTTACATAAAAATAGCTCCCCATTTAAAATGCACCGTGGTGGGGCTTCCCTGGTGGCAGAGGGGTTAAAGTCTCAGTGCTATCAAGCTATCATCAGCCACTGCTACAGGAGTTTGACCCCAGCTGGGGAGCTAGTCCACATGGTGCAGCAGACCTCTCCTGCCTCGCCCGCTGCTCCCCTCAGCAGTGTATTTCAGTCCATCTGCCTGTTCTGCTCCCCACTCTGCCTCTGGTGAATCCTCTCACCCCCCGCCCCCAACCTCTGGCCTACACTCCAGTTCTTGTATGCATAAATAAATAAAACTAAATCTTAAAAATAAAATGCACCATTGTAATAATGGAGAATGGGTTGCTGTTTTAGGGGGAGGAAGTGTGTGACTGGCCTGTAACTGAGCAGCTCAATGACACAATCACAGTCCAACCCACAAAGGGGACAAGGTGGCAGAGACCACAGTGGACCGTTGCCAGAAGGTCTCAGCAGAAAATACAGGGCAACACAACACGACACCCTTCATTTGTGTGTTTAGGAAGAGAACTCTTTTAAACACCGAATTGCAATTGCAAATTGCAAAAAAAGGTATACCTATCTTCTGTATCTTTGTTTTAATCACTGTGCACTTCTGTAGGTAAGAGAAGTAAATTCTGAAAACAGTGTCCATCCAGAACACAGTGTGTGCACTTGTGGTCGAAGGTTGCTCATTGTACTTTGTGAATAAACCATTTCTCTTGCCTGTGTTTCTGTGGGAGCAGCCCTGCAGCCAGATGCCCTAGGGGTGTCCTCCTGGCTGGGTGCAGGTCCTGCTGCTTTCTGCTCCTTCAGCCCCCCTCCCAGACCCACCCCAAGCTGCAGGGTCAGGCAGCGCAAGCACAGTGTGACCTCGCTTGCCTGGAGTATAGCAGGCCCCTGTGCCAGAGACGGCAGGCCTGGCCATACCCTGCCAGCGTCTGTAGCTGCAGCCTCGGGTTGGTAACTGGATCTTCCTTCTCTCCTAGCTGTTAGTTAGAATAATTTTTTTGTTTTGTTGCACCAAAGGCCCTTTTCTTTCTATCTGTGGCAGTGGGTGGCTTGACCCAGAAGCAGTGAGATTTTGAGAAGGTGACAGTTTTTAGTTCCTTTGCCATGGAAACATTTTGACACCCTCTCCCTTTGGGTTTCTGAAGCCTGGACTATGAGTGGGATTTTGACAATAGCTCATTTTCTTGGTAGCTGCCCTTCATCCGCTGCCGGGACAAGGTGATAAGAGCTAGAGAGAGTCCCAGGGCTACACATTCCAGTGCCAGCTTGACCCACTGACGGCAGCATGTGAAGGCTGTGAAATGCACTCTGAAGGCGCCCTGAGGTGGCAGGGAGCTAGGGGACCCTTTGGGTTGCCTCCTGCTTGGGAAAGGCATAGCTGCCAGGCCCAGGACTGTGATTTACCCATGGTCTCCCCAAAGGAGGCGGGGTTTCTCTTTAGAAACGTATTGCCCTCCTCGTTCCCACAGAGGACCCTGGCGTCCCAGCGTTTGTTCCCTCAGCCTCCCTCCAGGCAAGGCAGGCGCGACTCTTCTTTTATTTGTGCAGATACTTCAACATGAAGAGCCGCGGGGCTGCTGGGCCCAGAGCAGCTGTACAGATTTCCCATAACACACAAGTACACGCACACACACATACACACACACAGAGGCTTGGGCGTGCACACCCCTCGTACAGGGATCTCTCAGGGAACTCACCTGGGGTGTCATCCCGTGGCAGATGTAGACGATAGGAACATTCTCTGTGTCTGGACCCTGATCAAGACATAAATCAGTCTTCAGAGAGTTCTGCAGCTGTACACCAGAGGAGAAGCGGCCATGCCAAAGAGAGAGGAACAGAGAAACAAATGCATGAGTCAGGAGAGACACACATCCCACCGAGACAGGCTTCATTTCCATAAACAGCGCGAGGTCCCTTGAATACTACGGAAGGCAACAAGTAGCAGCCTTTGCCTGGTGTAGAGGTGCTGAGGGAAGACCGGCCGCCTTTGAAGAAGCATCCGCTCGTGTTAAACAGCCAGCTGGGGTTTGGGAGCTGAGAAGTCTAAGTAAAAATAAAGGTACACACACAAAGTGGTGCCAGGTTTTCAACCCCTCCATTTCCATAATGGTGGCACAACGACCCTCAAGGAGAGAAGTCTTTGCTCCTGAAGGTTGAGGGAAGCTGAGAACATGTTGGGGTTTCTGACTTGGATACATCTTGGACCTGGCCCTCTCGCCCTCATGCAGAGGCAGCAGTGGCTGGCCAGGCCCTGGTGGTGGTCAGCTGGTGGGGAATCTCTAAATTCCCTCTCGCCAAAAAGAGGAAGGGCCATGGTGGGAGCAGAAGAAAGATGCATCCATATTCTCACCTACAGCTGCATGACGGCCAACAGAACGAATGTCTGGGCATCATGAACCAACGTCTTATCACATCTAGGTAAGAAAGCCAACGTTCCATGTCCCCTCTAACTTACACTCCAATGAGCAGCTCTTGGAAAGGGCAGCTTATAATCCACATGGCCACTGCTGAGTCATGGCACAAACCCACAGTTTAGAATGAATGTATAATCCCTTCGGAACCCCCTTGCTCTCCTTGGTCCTTTCCCTGGAATGTGACCATGTCACCGGCCAAGAGACCAGAGACTGGTCAGAAGCACATGAGACCATTTAGGTTGGCTGTGGGGGAACTGCTAAGCTCTATGCAAGTGGAGAACTCTAGCTATGATCAAGTATGAGAGGAAGCACGAGGCAGGCAGAGCAGCGACACCAGAGATCACCCGCCTCTGCCGTGGTTTTAGCCTCTTCCTGCCCCCAGTGGCCGTGTCCAGCTGCGCTTCAGCGCCTGTGCACATAAGGCAGCTTGAGGCATCCTTACCCCACCCTCGCTTGAACTAGTACATAGCTCTTCTCAGCAATCAAAGCACTTGGTGGGCCCTCCCTGGTGGCGCAGTGGGTTAAGCAACCCATTATGAAGCAAACCGCTGCCACTGCAGCACAAGTTCGATCCCTGCCGCCAGCCAGGGAGGGGACCCACATGGCGCAGCAGACCTCTCCTGCCTTGCCCGCTGCTCCCCTCAGCTGTGTTTTTCAGTTGTTCTGCCTGTTCTGTTGCACTCTGTCTCTGGTGGATCCTCTCACCCCCCCACAACTCTGGCCTGTACCCCAGTTCTTGTATGCATAAATAAATAAATCTGTTAAAAAAAAAAAAAAAGCACTTGGTTCAGGACAGGAGATGCAGGTGAGAATCCAGGGAAGAGAGGCAAGGGGCCAGAGGCATGTAGCAGGAAGGCCAGAGGCAGGAGAAGCCTCTTGGCCCGACAGCTGTGGCAGGAGCACAGTGAACTCAAATGGAGCCAGGAAATGGAACAGACACCAGAGGCAAATGTGCTTTACATGCACCCCATTCTCGACAGTGGCCCAGAAACAGCCAAATCCTTTCATCTTGAGCTTCCCTTCCTCTACTGGTGACAACAGCTCATCTCAAACTGGTAGTATAGAAGTTCTAGTGAAATATGAACGTGTGTCAGCTCCCTAGAACGGGCCCTAGAAACATCTATGCAGCGAATCCTCTATAGGAAGTCACCTAGTGCCTGCCCGAGTGGGGAGGGTGTGTGAAACACCCCACACTCCTCTTGCAGCCCACAGAGGGACGGGCGTCACATCTGAAGTCCAGCGCCGTGATCCATCAGCGCGACCTGCTAACTGCTGTTACAAAGGGAAAAGTCCAGCGAGCCCTGATGTCACACAGGGCTCTGTTCTGGGTTCTTTTTTTTAAAAAAAAGACTTTTATTTTTTTTAATGATTTATTTATATATGCATACAAGAACTGGGATATAGGCTAAAGATTTGGGGGGGTGAGAAGATTCACCAGATACAGAGTTGGGAGCAGAACAGGCAGATCGACTGAAATACACTGCTGAGGGGAGCAGCGGGTGAGACAGGAGAGGTCTGCTGTGCCATGTGGGTCAGCTCCCTGGCTGGGGATCGAACTTGTGCTGCAGTGGCTGCGGATGCTTCATAGTGCGGTGCCAGCTTCTGGGTGAGGCAGTGGGTGCTGCCTTTGACAAAGTCCTCCTTGGCTCTGTGTCATCCCTCCCCAGGGGGCCCACTGACACAGCTGGGAGAGACAGAGCAGGATGAAGTCCTGGCTGCAGCTGTTCAGTGTTGGGTAAAGCAATTTAACTCCTTCTTGCCTGTGTCCCCCTCTCTAAAATAGGGATGATAATAGTGTCACCTCGTAGTCTCTGTTACACAGACTAAGCCAAAGTATCTACGAGTGCTCAGCACAGCAAATAGCTACTGCGCCGTAATTGCCATTACTGGCATCACTCTCCCAAAAGACGTTCAGAGATGCTCACTTTCACGACTGCATCTAAGTGCTGGGAACCACGAGAAGAGCTCTCCGTGCATTATCCTCAAATGAGCCAAGCGAGTCAGTACAACTGTCTTGCAAGGTGAAGGAAGTGTGGTGAGCCACGAGGCTCTGCCTCACCAGCTGTCTGAAAAGCTGCTCCCACCGTGGGACCCTACCCCGTGTTGCCCTCTGCTTTGACCTTCTCATTGCCTGGCTATGAGAACCTCCTCTTCCTCTGTCACTCTGAAGCCTTTCCTGACCCCAGGCTGGTGTGAGGCTACTACTCTAGGCGGGTGGCAGCCCCGCTTAATGCTTGTGTTTCGTTGCTTAGGCGTCTGCCCTCTTGGTCAGCAGACCAGGCCTCAGTCTTCCCCACTGTCCATGACATGGGCCAAATCTGACACAGAGAAGAGTGCAAAAACTTGTGGAGTGATGAATGAGGAACAAATGAATTGCGTCACAGCGGGACAAGGGGCAGAGCTGGGGTCAGTCTCCAAAGTACAAGTTCTTTCTGACATGCAAATGGCAATGGAGACAGACACCCCACGAAATAGCTTGAGGTTAACCTTTAAGGTTTTGCAAATAGTCAAGGTTACACAGCAAGTGAGTGGCAAAACTGCTGTTCAGATATCAGGCCTATCTGCTTCCAGATGCTGCTCTGTCTCTGTTGTTGCCATCAGACTGGGATTAATCCAAAGACCCGATCTCCCAGCCGCAGAGCTCAAAGATCCAGGGAATTCTGCACCCATGTCAGGACTCACAGGTTCTTCTGTCTGCAGGAGCCATTAATGGGACCTATGCGTGGATTAATTACAGATTTGACAGTGGCCCGACCGAAAATCCCAGGAGGGTATGTGGCCTGAGCAACATAGTTTGGGCAAAAGTTGGAATGAAAAATTTAAAAAAACCCTCTGTCCCTGAGAAGACATCTCAGCTTTCATTTTAGAATAAAAATAACCCCCAGGAAGAATGACTCAGCGCCAACAAATGCTCTTGCAGCTACATCCTGCTTTGCCCATCTTCACCCTCCTGCTGGCCCCATTAGGAGTTCACTAGGCCCCGGAACAGCAAGCGTGCCTCTGCTCATGGAAGGCCCAGCCTGTGGAGGTGGCCGGAGGGCGGGAAGGCTGACCAGGCCCTGAGCAATGGCTGCAGCTGGACATGCAGTGGCCAGAGACCTCCTCCAGCCCCAGGGATGGTTTCAAGAGCTCAGCCCTCTGGGGGGAGAAGTGCATTAAGTTTCAGGAAGACAGAGTGGAAAGAGCCCTGGCTACGGACTCAGCACAGCTACATTACAACCAATGGATGCCACTTACGCTTTGACCAACCAAGGGAATCTGGGGGTGGAGAGAAGGAGGCCACCTGGCCATAGATGAGATCTTGTGTGGAAGACAAGAACACCTGTGGCCAAGATCTAAAACAGCAATGGCCACACACACATGCTGCCACGGATACTGCTTTCCTGACTCTGGCTGGAATTGGCCGATACTGTTCAGCTGTGACTGACAGCCTGGGAGAGCACGAATCCAGAAGCTTGCTCTGGCTCAGAGAGGTTTGGGGCCAGTAGTTTCTGCAGAGCCCCCATAACAGAACTACCCTTTGCAGGTTGGGCGACGATGGCCAAGCGGCACACAGGCTTGCTATGGGGAAGGAGAGGGGGCGCTGCAGCAGCTGTCTCGGGATGGCCCTCGGCCTTGCCCTTTGTCTGCATGAAGCCCTGCGGGGCCAGCTCTTACCACCCCATAGGCGATGATGTCCGAGTACATCCTCATCTCCGGGTACACGCTGACCAAGTACCACCGGAAGGTCTTGCACTGCAGCTGTTTTCTCAGAGCCTTCCTGGCGGAGATGTCCCCGATGTCGATGCCTGGATCCTGCGAGGGACACAACGCAGAAATGCAGCCACCACCAGGGCCCAGAAGCTCCCCAGACCTCCCCAAGTGGGGTTCCTGGAGACTAGGGAAGGGATGGATGACATGGGAATGCAGCCCCCAGACTTCCCCAAGTGGGGTTCCTGGAGACTAGGGAAGGGATGGATGACACGGGAATGCAGCCCCCAGACTTCCCCAAGTGCGGTTCCTGGAGACTAGGGAAGGGATGGATGACACGGGAATGCAGCCCACACATTTCTCAGCATGTCTCTTAACCCCCAAACACCCCTGTTTGTACTCTCAGACATGGGATCAGGGCTGTCATCTAAGGCCACTGAAAATAAGGAGGCCAACTTCTTACATTTTATTTATTTATTTTTAAAAGATTTTATTTATATTGCATAAAAGAACTGCAGTGTATGCCAGCAGTATGGGGGTGGGAGGTGAGAGGATTCACCAGAGGCAGAGTGGGGAGCAGAACAGGCGGATCTACTGAAATACACTGCTGAGGGGAGCAGCAGGTGAGGCAGGAACGTTCCACTGCACCATGTGGGTCATCTCCCTGGCTGGGATCCAACTCAGGCCATCTAGGTGACAGCACTGAGAATTAACCCCTAGGCCACCAGGGAGGTCCCAGCAACTTCTTACATTTAAATAAATTTTAAAAAGCCTGTAATCTGGGCATGGATAAAAGAAATGGAAAGAGATAAGAGATTCTGAGCTGTGGGGAGAGAAATAATGTTAGTCCTAATACCGTTCTTAACAGTCATAACAGCTAAGGCTACATAACACAAAACGCCAAGCTCTGTATCACATACTCGTGTGTTGTCCCATTTAAACCCACCAAGTAGCGCGATACTGTCCTCGTTTTATAGACGAGGTGTTGAGACAGAGAGGTCCGGTGACCTCTTTGGTAGCTTACCCAAAGCCCACAGCTAGCAAATTGTGGAGCCGGGGTTTGCGCCTGATCTACGGGGTCTGCAGCTTGTGCTTTTAACCTTTCCCTGTCTACTTAGAAGACCCTGCCCTTCTCCCTCCTACGACCAAGTTCGTGTGCGAGAGGCAGATTCTCTGTAAGTCTGGGAGTCTCAGACTAGAGAGAAGCGTGTCTCTCACTTCTCAGGTGTGTCAGAGACGTGGCCTCTGGGCCATGGAGGGACGCAGGCCGGGAGTAGAACAGGGCCACTAAGTGAGGCAACCTTGCACGCCCATGTGTCTTGTAGTCCCAGAGTAGAGGGAAGAGCCTGTGCATCCCACAGCTGTTGACCAGGACAGAGTTAGCTGAGAAAGAACAGAGGCCACAGCACAGGCTGGAGTCCAGGGACAGCTCAGAGGAAGGCACAGGGAGCTGCAGACCAGAGAGGGCATGGGGTGGCTCCTAGGACACCAGCCCAGAGGGGGCAGGAGGAGACAGGAGCACAGCGCTCCTGGGGGCACTGCAGTGTGTGTGTTGTCTGTGCAGGACCCTCTTTGTTTTTATTTTTTTTTAAGATTCATTTATTTATGCATACAGGAACTGGGGCACAGGCCAGAGGTGTGGAGAGTGGGAGGATTCACTAGAGACAGAGTGGGGAGCAGAACAGGCAGACTGACTGAAGTACACTGCTGAGGGGAGCAGCAGGCGAGGCAGAAGAAGCCTGCTGTGCCTTGTGGGTCATCTCCCTGGCTGGGGATCGAACTTGTGCTGCAGTGGCTGCAGACACTTCATGGTGCGGTGCTTAACCCCTTGCACCACCAGGGAGGTCCGACCCTCCCTGATTTTAGCATCAACCTCAGGCATGTTCCTTGGTTTGGGTAGATAATAAAACCACCATAATTTAAATCTGAAATGTCTGAGGAAAATCTCAAAGATGACTGCTACATATATCTGGGCATGGACAGAACAGACACTAAGGACTATGTACAAGCGGAAAAAAAAAAAAACTTATACAGAAGAAACACATTCGTTTTTGCCTATGAGAATTCAGGTAACCTAAAAATTTGAACCTGCTGCAGCCTGAGGGTTCAATTTCCAGACTCCCAGGGCATAATTTCGCAAGGACCTTCTTTCTGAGTACTTGATAACCTCGTCTGTGATTTGTCTCTTCCTGGCTCCTGCCCAGGACCCTGCTAGCAACAGCTACTTGGCCTTTCTCTGCTGGCCCCTGGCTTCCTTATGATCAGGAAACTTGCTTGACTTTCTCTGAGCCGGTGGCCTAGCGCCACGCCTGAACTATGTTGATGAAATTGAGCTGAGAAAATATTTATGAAGTGGGGAACACAGCAACTAGCGGTAAATACAACCTGCTACAGCCTCCTCAGCCAAGGAATCAGTTAGCTATTAACTCATTAAATGTCTCTGCTCTTTATCCTCATATCACAAAGCTGTGTGCCTGGAGCCATGCCTCCCTGCTTTTCATGCTGTAATTGCCTTGCTGGCAATTCTATGCATCTATGTATATGTATATCTCCGTATAGCCAAGTTATGTATAAACTGTGGAGCAGGGAGCGGGAGGAAGGTTTTCTCTGTTTTTCCAACATTCTGGGTTCTCATGGAGAAACTCTCTGTTTATACTCCGGATCGCCTCATGTCTCTTCTTACAATCTAACTAAACGTAGGAGAGAGAAAAACTATCAAGAATCCATATGTACTTTAACTTCTAGGAAACTCAAGAACCGGAGCTTTGCTCGGCTTATTCCTGGACGCTGTTGCCTTTTCCTCTTCCTGTTCATTAATTGAATTTTGCTTCCCATTTAAATAGCTCTGCATGACCATACTAAATTGCATCAAACCCTTTTTCAGAGCAGGAACCAGAAATTGGAAGTAAGCACATTTTCTCAGAGAAGGTCACTTAGCCCTTAGTATTGAAAAACAATAAACGTATCTTTCCTTTTTGCCAAATGCTTAGTGTGTTCAACAGTGTCCTCCACTCAAATTTGTGCCCATCAAAGTTTGAATGTGACTTGGAAATAGAGATTTTGCAGATAAACTTGGAGATCTTGAGATGAAATCATCCTGGGTTTAGGGCAGGGCCTACTTCCAATGACTGGTATCTCTAGAAGAGCAAGGAGAGGAGAACTGGACACCCCGAAACAGACAGGGGAGATTTCGTGAAGACAGAAGCCAAGACTGGAGCGATACCTCCAGAAACCAAAGAACACGAGGAACCACCGGAAGCTGGAAGGATCCTCCCAAACAGCCTTTGGAAGGAACACGTTCCTGCTGGCACTTTGATTTGTGGCTTCTGCCCTCCTGAACTGTGAGAACATCAATTTCTGCTGTTTTAAGACACTTATTTTTTGCAGTAACTTGTTATGGAAGCCCAAGGAAAATAACACATCTAGCCACACACAAAGCTGTCCCGAGTCCCTGCAGAGTGTGCCACCCACCACACACCAAATCCCTGGAGTTGCACGGAGGGCCGTTGCTAGGTGTCCTAGTGACTCACCCCTGACACTCAGCCTGACTTTGGCAAGAGGAAGTGGGCTGGGTCTAGAGTTCCTGAACCCTGTGTAAGAAAATGCCGACATTTTGCTGCAGTTGGGCTTTCTGTTGATGAGCAAAATGCTTTTCAATTAAAGTAGGAGGATGCAAGAGCAGGGGCCTCTCTGGTCTTGCAAAAGCTTGGGTGGACCACAGCAAGGCAGCCAGCGAGACAGCAGACTGCTCAGCCCGCAGCCCAGCGAGGAGTCAGCATAGATGGCAACTAGGAGGGATGACTGCCCAGCCAGGACATTTTAAAGCAGGGCCGGAATGCAGAGAGCATGTGCAACAACACCAGCAACAAGAGCTAGCACTTATCTAGCACTTTCTATTTGCCAAACACTGCTCAAAAATCTTTGCCTATGTTAATGGATTTAATTCTCAAAGTGGTCACTGGGTAGGGGGAAGAGTTCCAGTTCCACGTTTGCAGCTGGGATGAGAGGTTAATGGATAAAAGATAAGCCTGTGATTGAGTGGCGCGTCTGGGGAGCAGCTGGGAAAAGTCCTGGGGAAGACACAGAGGGCATGTTATCGTCTACATGTCCTCCCTCTTCCTTGTTGAGCTCATCTCATCTTTACTGAGTGTTTAGTATGTCTCAGGTGCTGTCCTAAACACTGTTCATACAAATAGGAGGAAGTCCTATTGCCTGAAAGAAGAGTCTGGAAGCCCCAGACAAGTGTACAGACTCTGCACACAGTATGATGCACGGAGAGCAGCAGAGAGCACTAGGGAGAAAATAGGAATGGCTCTCAGGCCATCACACGGTGTGGGGCACCTGGGATGGGGGTGGAAAGGGAGCAAGGGAAGGCTTCCTGGAACAGGTGATGCTAAACTTGAGTTTGGAAAGATGAGCAACATGAATTAAACTAATGCTACCCAAACCTGGCTGCCCCAGACCAGTATCCAAAGAAACTTTTACAGATTCTAGTATTACTGGGAACATGCTCATGAGAATTTCTGAGGAAGAGACCCAGATCAGTATTTTAAAAAAGTTTTCCAAGTGATTCTGATGCAGTCCATCTGCAGAGATGCTTTTAGGAGTTACTGGTCAAGGGAGAAAGGAATCACATATGCTGCCAGCAGATTCACTTATTAATAAGCATTAGTGGGGTCTTACTGAACTCTGACCCTGTGCTCCCCATGTGCTAGGCATGGTGACACAAATTTGAATAACAATCTGTCCTCGGGGAGGCCAAGGTCGAGTGCAGTGGTGCTTAGTCCTGGATGGACACTAGAAGCTGAAAAGGGTCCCTGGTTCCCTTCCAACCCAATTAAGTAATTATCTCTGGGGTTAGTGCCCAATCGATTTTAAAGTTCAGCCAGATTTGAGAGCTACTGGTCTAATGAGAGAAAGGAAAGTGACTTGGAGAACAGAACATTCTTTTACAGGGTGGTGAGGCAATGACAGAGGCATGAATGTAAAGGGGGCATCTGCCCTAGCTGGTGTTGGCTTCCTGGAGGAGGGGTCTCTGGAGCTGAGTCTTAATGGATGGAGAGGAATTAGCATAGGGTTGGGCAGGCAGGGGAAGTGGTAGAAGATAAGGAATCCCGAACAGAGAGGACAAACTGAGCAAAAGACACAGAGGGAAGAAACATTCAATAGCGTGGTGTGCACAGGAAGTGCTGGGCAGGTGCCATCGTCCATGCAACCCACGTGGTCTCCAAGCAGGAGTAGGGGAGACGGCGCTGGAGAGGAGGGCAGAGGAGACGGCATGTCAAGCTCTGGACTTGGTGTTTGATGTTGTGCAGGGTGAATCTAAAGATTCTAAGGGGCGCAATGACATGATCACTGTGCCTATTTTCAAACATAACCTGGGATAGTGTGGAGCATAGATCTAAAGGATGAAGACTCGAGCTGGGGAAACCAGGCAAAGCCTGCTGCAGAGGAAGAGACCAGGCCTGAAGTGAGTGGTGAGAGGAGGCAGAGATGGAAAGGAGGGCTCAGTGTGAGACTGGGAGTGTGGGTTGACAGAGAGTGGGATTAAAGGAAGATGCTCAGCTTCTGGCAGATGTCTGGCAGATGGCAGTTTCCTGGGCTGAGACAATCAAAACAGGAGCAGAATTGAACAGGGGCAGTTTTGGTGAGACTCAGTCTGACACCTGTGAGAACACCTAGAGAAAGTTGGGTGCCTGGCAGCTGGAGATTAAGTTTGAAGCTAAAGGCAGAACTTGTGGCTAGGGATATTAATTAGGAAGTCCTTATAGGTGGTAGTAGAAAACCAGAGGAGGTGGAGTCCCAGGGAGGTGATGTATAAAGGAGAGCAGGTGGTTGAGGATGCACTTCCAGGGACACTTAAGCATCCAGTGGAAGCAAGAGGAAACTTCTAGAAGTTAGGTGAGAATATTCTGGGGTGTGGAGTTGTGGGGCCAAGGGAGTGCACAGTGTCAAGGAAAAGTTGGAATCCTGTCAACTCAAGACATTATTATTATTATTTATTTTCATTTTTCTTCTTATTTTTAATGAAGTACTTAATCTCAGGCCATTTGTGGCAATGTAGATGGCACTGGAAAGAATTAGGCTAAGCAAAATAAACCAGAAGGGGAAAGCTAAATACTGGATGATGTCCCTTATTTGTAGAATATGGAGAAACCAAAGGGTAAGAAAAACTATAAAACCAACCCTTGAAAATGACCATAGATTGGGGCCTCCCTGGTGGCGCAGTGGGTTAAGCAACGCACTATGAAGCAAATCGCAGCCACTGCAGCACGAGTTCAATCCCTGCTGCCGGCCAGGCGGGGGACCCATATGGCGCAGTGGACCTCTCCTGCTGTGCCCGCTGCTCCCCTCAGCAGTGTACTTCCGTTGATCTGCCTGTTCTGCTCCCCGATTTCTGTGGTGAATCCTCTCACCCCCCCACACCTCCGGTCTGTACCCCAGTGCTTGTATGCATAAATAAATAAATCTTTAAAAAAAAAAAAGAAAAAAGAAAAAAAAATGACCATAGATTGGATTAAGATGTCCATTAAATTAGGCAGAGAGAAGACCTGCGATGACTTATCCAAAACCGCTTCCATGGAGCATTGAGATGTGACTTGAGAAGTGCATTGGGGATGAAAACGTACTGACTCTTTCCAAAAGTTTGGTAAGAGGTGGAAGAAGGAGTTTGGACATAGAAGGGAACTTGGGTGTCAAAAAAGACTTTAGGAAACACACTGACTTCTTCTTTCTCTACCCAAGGCTTTATCCTGGACACTTCTGCCTCCGCATCCACTATTTTGGGTCCACTTCCCATTTCCATGCCCATCTGGTTTCATCTGCCCCTTGGAGGAGTCATGGACAGATGCTATTTCATCATTTCTCAATTATTTTTATGCAGTTCTTCACTGTTTGTTGGATTTGTTATCTATGTCAACATCTGGCAGCTTCAATGGGGGCAGAAGCTAGAAGGTTTGCAGCTCTGGGGTGCAGAAAGAAGGGAGAGGTGCACAGACAGGACCCCAGTCCTTGAGCAGAGTGAGGGGTGGGGGGTCTAAAGCTTCACTGGTGAGCTCCTGGGGAATTTCCAAGCATTCTTACCATTTTGCTATTAGAGGACACCCACAGCGGGGCTCAGTATCCCCCAGAACACTGTGATCTGACGCCCACAGTTCCAGACGGGTCCAAAGACACTGCCGTTTCCCTAGAAACACTCCCACTGTCAGGGACACAATCTGGGGCTGCTTCGTTAGGTCTGGCCGCACTCCTGCAGTACTTACTCTTTGACACCTCGTTCTTCCTCCCCACCGCTGAAATCTCAGTGGATGTGGGGGTATGAATCCAAGTCCCCCTCCTCCACGGTGGTGTGGGGGCAGAGAGAAGGGCTGCTGAACAACTCCCACCCACGACTTGGCCTACTTTCTCAATCACTCAGCCAGAGCAACATTAGCTTAGTGGAAGGAATGGGGCCTTCATATGGAAACTTTAAATGAAGATCAATCATTTCCCCATTAGAAGAGAGAGCTGAGGCTTTCTAAAGGACTCCCAAGGGGAAGCCACAGACTTGGGGGCAAGTATGGAGGCTATGTCAACAGCCTTTTCTCATAAAGAAGGCAACCTAAGCAATAAATTCCAGGCAGACAGGCTGGAAAGCAGGTTGGGAGCCTGTGGCTGGTATCTATTGCATTTCCCCAACTCTGGTCCAAGGTCATTTCCAACAGGATAAACAAGAAGGCTGAACAAAACTACTGAAGAAATACTGCTTTCCCCCTGGCACTTCTTAAATGTTAGTATCTAGAGGAACAGAGGATGGTGGCAGGCAATGATGAGGTTCCATGAAGGTTAAAATAGCCTGAAAAATGTCCAGAATAGCTCCCTTCTCCTGAGGGCCTCTGTGACAGTGTATCTCACCCATGTACATGGCTCAAGAAATTCCAAAGGCATAAGGACATTTATTATTTCTCTGGCCAAATGTTTGATGAGGAGTTTAAATCAAGTTTATAGAGCTAAAAGTACATTTTGTGAATTTTGGTAATTACTTTGTAACTCAGGACCATAACACAGTAAAGTTCAGAGGAGCTGAGGACCTGGGAGCATGAAGAAGCTTGGAGTCATTTAATATGAGGACACTAAGGTATTTCTTCAAGATGCTAATCAGGGGCAGGAATAGACATGGTGTAGCACATCACATGACAGTCAACCCCTTTCTCCAACATGTAGTATCTTTTGGCATTGAGATCCCACTTAGAAGACTCCTATTGACACTTGCTTGTTTGTCCCACCAAATTCCAAGGAACCCATCCCCCTGGGGCTCCCTACCTCTTGGGGTATGTTCCATGCCATGTAAACATGGCTTTTAAATTCATCCATCCAGACTTCGGCCACTCGGAGGGCGTTCCTGCGGACGTGCACGGTGAGGTCCTCAGTGTAGGGCTTATGAGCCCGCTCGATGTGGGCGATCCTTGAGCAGGGCAGGACCTCCACACTCCCACCACACTGCCAGACCTGCAGAAGACACGGAGCCGCTCATCAGTGCTCACTGCCAACGCTGAGCCTCATGAGCAACATGCGCATACAGGAATCAGCTCTCTTCATCTAGACCACTCTCTCTGGACCACTGTCCACAAAGAGAGGAAGCTATACCTTGTTTCTACTCCTAGCATAGAAGTTGTTGGGTCATTAATTCATATCTTATTTCTTGTTGCTGTGAATTTACCAACAATGAATGACTGCAACTTCTCTCTCCATCCTCTCCACCACCCCCAAAGAAGAGAGTAGACATTGTATAACCAAAGATCTGGATTGGCCTTGACCCTGGAGAATTTAAAAAACCCTTGATAATGGCCTCTGCAACAGAGCTTCCTAAGGAGGGACCAGCAGGGCCTCCGGGCAGAGATGTCACTTTCAGTGGACCACGTGGGTCTGCGAGGGTAAGTGATCACAGGGACTGAGTCAGGCCTCCTTCTCTTCCTCCATCTTTCTGGTGCCTATTTTGATAGAATCTAAGAAAGAGGAGCTGCAAAGAGGTAATATGAAACTTCTCACTGGGTGAGCAGGAGCTTGACCTGGATGTTATTTGATTTTGAAAATCATAAAGAAAAATGACCTTGCATTCTGAGAGTTGAGGGACAGTGTCTTAGAGCTCATTTCAGATGGCCTTGATTTTGAAAGCTCCAGAACATGCATATCCTTTTGTGCCTTTAAGCTTTTGCCCATTCTGTTTGTAACTTTAGAATCCTGCTCTCCTCCAGATGAAAAAAAAAAAATCTCTCTTAAGACCTTGGCTACATGGTTCTTCTGTTGTGGGGTCTTTGCTTAATTCTCAGGTAGAGCCAATTACTTTCTCCACTGGTCCCCAGTAGCTCTTCATGTCACCATTTAGATGCTGATAGGTTATTCTGTGGTCCCAGAGGGAAGAACTCACACCCATTTTTATCGCTCACACCTAATACAAGGTTAGTACCTATCAGTACTTTGTAAGTACTTGTGGAGTAAAGAAATAAATGATTGATGCTTAACCAGCAACCAATCAACAGAAGGTCGATGCTTGAAATGTCAGCTAAATCTGATACGTGGTCAGAACTGATCAGGCTTTAGAAGAAACAATCAGGATCTCTTGGTGGACAACGGTGATCACTCGTCAGATACTGACAACTTGGTGGGTGATGTTCACCCATATAACATGCACCCAACAACAAGCATGGGCTTTCATCCAAAATACAGTCAGTTTGGGATTTATCATCAATCCTCTCTGTGTTAGTTAGGAAAAGAACATTAACCTGTCTATTTCATACCAGTTCCTGTAGGCTGTTAGAATTGGAGACAATTCTGACTTACCACTTTCTAAGCTTGTCTTGCACACAATGTTTTTCTCCGGCTGATGGGAAGGAAACATTCCTGCTGAGCATCTACTATGTGACAGCACTGGGGTGTGAGTGGGAGGAAGCACAGTGTGGTGGATATGAGCAGAGGGCTTAGGATCAGACTAGCTGGGTGCAAATCCTGCTGCTGTTTCATAGTAGCGAGGTGACCTGGGGTACGTGATTTGGTCTCGCTGTGCTTCTGTTTCCTCGCCTAGTACCGACTTCATTAGGCTGTTAAGAAGATTAGAGTATTCCTCTGCAAAACCTTAGAAAAACTCCTGGCACATAATGTGCTATCATTCTCCATATGATAAGCAGACTTTTTAGAATAGACCTGTGAGGTAGTTGCTGTTATTGCCAAATGAGGAAAAAATAACAGATGAGGAAACCGAGACTTGTCCGGGAGCAGTTGCTACTGAGACAGGACCTGCCGAAGAGGCAAGGCCTTCTGGAGTTGTCCATGCTTTGGAGGACCGCTGGTGGGACTGAGGGTCAGTAGCGGGAGTCAGTGAAGACCCCAGGCTGTGCACCTTCATTTCTATGACCTGCGCATTCTGGGTATCCTGCTGATTTCTAATTCACTCTGCTCAGATTTTCAGTGAAAGCCTGTGAATACTGTGAATATGTTATTGACAACACAAAGAGCCAGGGTAATTATTCTTTTTGCAACTGGAATGGAAGCTACTACTTGACATATTTCAGCAACACAACACAGAACATGATTGTCACAGAGCTCTTTTATTTCCAGACCTGTTTTTCAAAGAGTCGGTTCAGTGTTATTGCACCTTAGAGTGGGCGCATCCGCAGCACTTCCACTGGGAAGAGTAGCGGCTGCACCTCCCTCCCGCCCTTCGCTGCACATAAAGGGAGCCTGTGAGCCCCCTGAACTCCTGAATGCACTTCCCTTTCCCCATCCTGCAGCCACCTGCCCTCTTCCAGACCCCCCACACCCTGCCCCAAATTGCCATCATACCTCATGTGGACTCTGCAATGGCACCAAACCACTGATCTCCCTTCTGCCAGTTTCTCCTCTCTACACAATCCGAGTGATCTTTTTAAGGTGTAAATTGGATCACACCCCGTGCTTGGGCCTCCCTGGCACAGCCCCTGCCATCCTCAGGCAGTCCCTACCACCCCCTCCAGTCTCCTGCTTGCCCCAACA
This sequence comes from Galemys pyrenaicus, assembly GCA_019455555.1. NCBI lineage: Eukaryota > Metazoa > Chordata > Mammalia > Eulipotyphla > Talpidae > Galemys > Galemys pyrenaicus. Next base: position 1,570,768 of record JAGFMF010011390.1, read on the forward strand.
CTCCTGTGCTGCACCCCTCCACCCCTTCAACGGGGTTAGCCCGTCCGTGCCCCTGCTCTGTCTTCCCTGATCCCAGCACTCCTGTACTTGCTCGTTTGATGACCTCCTTCTCTTTCAGCATGTTCTCCAAGCTCTTCACCACATTCTCCTCTAGCCATGTGCTGAATGGTGTTTCTGGGAGAGATCAGGGTTTCCAGCGGAGGTGGAGCAGCTGGGCATAGAGGGCGTGCACGCGGTGTTTAAGGCATGACTCTGGAGCCAGTGGGAACTGGAGTCAGGGTTTTACCTTTGCCACTGCTGCTGCATCACCTTGGCAGGTTACCTTTCCTCCCTAGCCTGATTCACCCAGTCGAAGGGGGTGCAGGGTAGACAGGGCTTTCACTCTGTGCCCGCCTCAGTGTGCGCACCACGGCAGTCAAGGTGGGACAGGGCCTTGGGGGGCAATTCTGGCACCCACATGTGCAGGCTGAACAGTGACTCTGGACTACTTAGGTTCTCATAAGAAAGGCTGATGTTTCTGTATAGCACTCTGGGCTCGGGAAGCCCCTGAAAATGCCAGAATTGGAAGTCCTCAGTCTGCACCTGTTATTACTTTATATTGACCATTATAATTGCTGCGCTTTGGCTTCTCGTCCACATCCGCTTCCAGGGAACAAATGACCTCAGAGGACGCGTGTGTCTGCTGAAGCCCAACAGAGGACGGAGGGCTGAGATCCAGAGGGTCCAGCCCAGCAGCCAGACTGAGCACTTGCTGTCCCAAAGGTCATCTCCTCTCCCTCCTCTGGGCATCCCCTAACACTGGAACTTGCAGTGGATGGCCATCCTTCTGGCCAACACCTGTACCCTCCACCAGAGGCCCTTCGCTCTGGCACAGCCCTTCCTGTCTATCTGTAGTCGGATGGTTCCTTCCGGGGAAAGGAACTCATCTGCGGAGGGGGATGGCCTCTGCCTTGAATGTGGTCGCTGGGTTCTTGGCAGCTTCTGGGTGTGGGAGTGGGTTCGGCATGGTTACCTGCCACTTCTGGGCCCTGCCCACAATGACCCTGACACAAACAGCAGAAAACCCGTGATCCCCAGGCAAGGAGCTGCACCACCAACCGACAGTTTGATACAAACTGATTCTCTAAAGACTTTCCCACAACTGACCTCAGAAGCCCTCTCATGAAGAGTGACAAGGGACTGGAAAGGAGATCGCCTGTGTTTGCACCTCCTGAGCATGAGGTCTAGTCAGGAATTTCTGTGAAAACTTGGGGCAGGGCACAGGAAAGCAGGAGAGCAGGGCCTGGGACATGTGTCACAGCTGGCGTGACGCAATCCAGATGGAGGATACAGACAGGAAGGGCTGTGCCAAGGGTAAAGATGTGCGACAGAACGACAGTCTGGCATTGCAAGTCCCAGGGTGAGGGGTACCCAGAGGAGGGAGCAGCGGGGAGACAGGCAGCACAGGAGAGGAAGGAAGTAAAGTAGAGGTCAGTGAGGTCACAGGGCACAGGAAGCAAGCACCTAGACATCTTCAAAGGGTGCATAAAATGAGGCTCATTAAATGAGGGAGGCTCCTGCTGAGTCTCCCAGGTCCTGGGACATCTGACACCTGTCAGTCCAGGGCCGGACACCAGGTCTTGCGGTTTCTAACAGGCACCAGGCCCTGCAGTTTCTGATCACCCCAAATTCTTTCCTGTCTCTGTGCCTTTGCACCTGCTCTTCCATCTTTATGAAATATCACCCAGCTCAAATATTACCTTCTTTGACTTGCCCAGTCTAAACTAGAATCCTCTGAGTACTTATAGTACCTAATCTTTTTCTTAATAATACTTATTCACAACACCTCTCTCTATGCACAAACCCATGTCTGCCCCATGGGCCCTGCTAGACTATAAGCTCTAGGAAGACACAGATCATGTCACACTCACCACCATGGGCATTTGACATATACTCAGTAAGTGATGTGACTGAGCGAGCCCAGCAATGCCAGCGTCCTGGGCTTTCACTAACGACAGAGAGCTAGTTTTAACTTGCTCAGCTGGATCCTCTAATAAAGGCTATAAACATAAAATGTGGCCAGATTTTACTGAACACAATGACTTCCTTCAAGCCCAGGTGGTTTTTCAGCAAAGCTCTGACATTTAAGCGCACACTGCTGCAACTGAAGTTACTTCGGCTGCGGAGCTTAAATTAACATCGTAAAACCCGGGAAGCCATCAACTGAGCAGGGGCTGTAGCAGGTGGCTTCGTCTTGGGGAACCATGAAGTCACTGTAGGGACAGCCCCCAGCCTCATCCATGCTCACTGACACCCACAGGAGCTGTTAATCCCTCCCTGAAATGTGGCCAAGAACCTGGAGTGGATTGTAAACAAGTTACATGGGGCGGGACGAAGTCCCACTCATCGCCAGCCCTTCCCAGGGAGCCCATATCTTGTCACTGCTCCTGCGAAAGCTTGAAATACCCCCGGGGCACAAGAGAGCATGCAGGTCTCGGGGCTGGTGGAGGCCTTGAGCCCTGCCTCTGCGGGCATTAGCCTTTCACTGGACCCTTCGCTGGACACCGGCAAACTTTCAATTGAGAATGATACCCTGGAGGTTTAAAAGCGATGCCGTATGAAGAGCTCCTATTAGCAAAGCCAAACCCTGGTGGATTCTTTTTTTGTTTTTTAATTTATGCATACAAGAGCAGGGGTACAGGCCAGAGGCATGGGGGGTAAGAGAATTCACCAGAGACAGAGTGGGGAGCAGAATAGGCAGATGGACTGAAATATACTGCTGAGGGAGCAGTGGGTGAGGCAGGAGAGGTCTGCTGCGCCATGTGGGTCCCCTCCCTGGCCCAGGATCGAACTTGCGCTGCTGTGCAGCGGATGCTTCACATTGCAGCACCCAACCCACTGTGCCACCAGGGAGGCCCCCCTTGTGGATTCTTAGGAAAGATCAGGTTCCTTTTCCTTCCCAGAGGGAAGCTACTAGTAAAAGCTATTAGCAGAAACTACTAGTACAGTACTGGGAGCCACTAGTACAAGGTGAGGGTCAGAAGACTGGGTGTTTTGAACATAAACACTGTGTGGACATTAGCACTGATATAAACAGGCCTGTAGCTCTTCCAAGCCTCGGTTTCCCCAACTACCAAATAGAGGAGCTAGACTCAATAATGTCTCAGCTTCCATTTTTACATTCTGTCATTCTGGTTTTTTGCCAGTAGTCAAATAATGCCCAGTATCGGAGGCATTTCTGGCAGAATTGTAAATGGGGAAGACACTAGAAGCCAGGCACTGGGATCTGGTACAACCACGTCTCCCACTCGCGATGGCCCTACATCTATGGCCAGAATAGCACATGAGTTTACATTCTTCTGTTAAATCCATTTGCTTGTGACTGTCTTTTTTTTTTTAAAAGAAGAATTATTTATTTATGCATACAAGGACTGCGGTACAAGCCAAAGGTGTGTGTGTGGGGGGCGTAAGAGGTTTCACCAGAGACAGAGTGGGGAGCAGAACAGGCAGATGGACTGAAACACACTGCTGAGGGGAGCAGCGGGGTAGGCAGGAGAGGTCTGCTGTGCCATGTGGGTCCCCTCCCTGGCCGGGGATCGAACTCGCGCTGCTGTGTGGCGGATGCTTCACAGTGTGGCGCTCAACCCTCTGTGCCACCAGGGAGGCCCATGACTGTCTCTCTGAAGCATTGTATTGAGAAGGATGCCAAAGCTCTCTCCAGGCTCAGTGAAAGAGCATGCCACAATTTATCTCTGATGTTTACTGTGGGGAAAGGTTTGGTTCCACAGGATAAAATCCCAAATGTTTTCCAGCTTTTATTTCCTTATGACTTTTAATGAGTTCTTCGCTCTTGGCAAAGTGTTCCATGGTTCCCTTGGCCCAGAAAGCCTCCTTCCTGCTCTCCATCCATCCAAAGCCAGTCTGGCCCACATCCTTGAAACTCGTGAAACACATGATTTGTACCACTCCTGTGGTCCTTATTTCTTGGCTCATGTTGTTCATTATCTTTTTATGTATAGCTGTCTCGCCTAACTTGGCTCTGAAATGCTGAGACAAGAGAAGAAAGCCAAACCAGGCAGGCTGGGAGGAGGAAGACGAGGAGGATGAGGGCTGAGACTGAGGCCTGAGGAGAGCTCATTTTCCTAGTGGCTGTAGGCTCATAAATACAGGTAGATAATTACACTGACCAGGACCAGGAAGGACACTCATCTCATGTGCCTTAGGCACCTCCTCAACTCACCCTAGTCCTGTCCTGTGTGAGAACAGGAAGGGAAGATGGACAAGGCCAAGAAACAACCAGAGGTCCATGGAAAGCAGAGTCAAGGGCATGAGTTAGAGGAGGAGCTGGGATAAGAGCAATGCAAAACACAGAACCAACACTTGCAAACCTAGTGTCCAGGGAAGACCATATTCCTTAGCATGATTTGTAAGAGCTCTGGTCCCTCCTACATACTGCAACTTCATCTTTCACCCTCTCTGGTCCAGTGACCCCAGATGTTCTTAGTTCTAGACCACACCGTGTTCTTAGAGTTCTGCTTCCATCCCATATCATCCCTTCACTGGAAATCTTCTCTCCTCCCCACCACTACACACATTCAGTCATGTCGCCGAACAATGTTTCAGTCGATGACAGATGGCATCTACAACAGCAGTCCCAACTGACTATAATATAGAGCCTCAAACATGTAGGGATAGGCTGCATCATCTGAGTTTGTGTGATTATACTCTGACATTCACACAACATTGAAATCATCGAATGATATACTTCTCAGAACATATCCCTGTTGTTAAGCGAGCATGACGACATTTGCCTGGCTAATCTCTACCTGCTCTTCCTGGATGCCCTCAATTTGGTTAAATGCCTCTGCTGTCCATGCCCATAACACCTGCACTTTCTCTTGCACTGCATTTAATGATAGCTGTGTACCTGTGTAAAATGCATATGTACCCTTTAAAGACATATAATACAAGGGGGCAGCTGTTTACCCACTACCTGTTTAAGTTACCTCGGTGGCCACTTATAAACCTCTGTGTGTTCCTCCTTGCTCCCTAAGGTAATTCATTATCCTGAATTTTGTTCATAATTTCCCTGCCATCAACTTAAACTACCTGTTTTTGAATGCTATATAAATGGAAGCACCGTGTCTGCATTCTGCAACTTGCTTCTTGCTTCATTTATTTTCAGCACTGTGGTGCTCCATTGTATAAATAGACAGCATTTATTTATGCATCCTCCTTTTGGATGACAGTCTGGTTGTTCCCTGTATTATGAATAGTGCTCCTTGGAACATTCTGGGATATGTCTCTTGGTGCCCAGAGCGGGCACCTCTTCGCATGTTTATACTACAATGGAATTTCTGAGGCTTAGGTTATACACATATTCAATTTTCCTAGGGAAAGTGAAACTCTTTCCAAAATGAATATAGTCGTTCCACTCTCACCCGCACAGATGAGAACTCATGTTGCTTCAACCCTCGCCAACATTTGGCATTGTTTAACTTTTTAATTTTTGCCAATCCAACAAGCGTGAAATTCGCTCTTGCTGTAGTTTTAAGTTGCAACTCCCTGATTATCAGTGTGACAGAGCATTTTTCCTGTTTATACATCCACACCTCCAGGCTATGGGAGAAGGCCCATCTTGCTCTCATTAAGGAAATTTCAGTGTTTAAATATGACCTGGCACACGACAGGTATTTGATAAATACTAAGCACATGAACGGGGGTCAGAACTTGGGCTTAAGTTCTGGGTTACACCACTGTACTGGACTTGGTGTTCCCCCGGGTTTCCAAGGTTAGAGTGTCCATTATTTTAAAGTGTCAGGAAACACTTTCAAAGCCTGACAATGCTTATTCTTCCACCAGACCCCAAAGAAAAACGCTCCCTGCAGACATAATTTCCAAGCCCTCTTCTTGCAGTAAACACTGCCAAAGAGTCCCCTGCACAGAATTGCTGCTTAGAAAAAAATGATTCTTTTTCTTGGAAGGTGTCCCTGAGGGGGTCTGATTGGGGGTCAGTCCTGAGAAGCACTTGAAGCTGTTTCCCTGTTTGAAAGGGATTCTTCATAACTATCAGGACGCAGCAGGACAATTTATCTGGCAGAATTCCATGGAGAGACCAGCTGTGCTGGAATGTTTGGAAGCTTTCCTTGAAGAAAAAGTGAAAAGGTTGTTTTGCAGGACTTGAGATTTGCTGAAATAGCTACTTACCTACAGGAAACCCAGGGCACCCAGTGCCAAGCTCAGCAAACGGGCCCCACCAGTCAGGGGTCTCAGCTTTTCCTTGAACCCCAATATTCTGACCATAAACACTAGGAAGATGGGGTTCATTTCCTCATGGGAAATACCATGAAGATTATTTTACAAACATGTGGTTGGCGAGATGAGAGGCATCTTTTAAATGCTTCCCTCCAAGGAGAGCTTAGTCACGGTTACTTCAAATCTCAGTCAACGGGCCTGACCAAGAGTGTCTAAACCAAGAATACACTGCACTCGAGATGAAGGGAAGAAAAGGAAGAAGTCTGGCCTGAGCCAGAAGGAAGAAGTACTGGCTTTGGGGACCTGAGCCAGGAGTAGGACGGGTCCAGGGCTGGCAGGCTGCTGGTGCTCACTAGGATTTGTGTGCTCCCCTCTATCCCCCGCACCCCTACAGTCAGGGCACACCAGGTGAGCAGCTCAGCTGAATGAAATAAGAGAGGAAATGGCAGCTGTCACTTGTGGCCAAGGTACACAAGCACCCCTGTGTTCTTCCTCCCTATCTGCTGGATATTGAAGTCAGGCTGACCTTGAAGTTCAAAGATGGGGAATGCACAAGAGAAGCAGCCTTAGTCCCTAACTTACCACTTAGGGAGAAGCCGCCCAGCGCAGTGTCCCATCTATCAGAGGATTGTGATGTGAGCAGGAAATGAACTTGTCTTCTGAGGTTTGGGCACTGCTGTGGCAGCCTGTCATTCCCGTGATTTGTGATTACTACAAGTTGCCAGTGACCAGAGAGGCAAGTGACCAGAGAGGCTTGAGGCTGGCAGCACCGATAACCAAAGGTACAGTCTAATTGAGTGGGGCTTTGTCACAGAAGGTTCCAGGCATGGGGAGAGATTGGGGGTCTGGGAAGTGACAGCTTCCTTGTTCCAGGTGATGAGTCCTGTTAGAGCAAGACCCCTCCAGAGGCTAAGGAGCAGAGTAAATCAGTCCTGCTGGGTAAGGGAAGATACTGCAAGGGGTAGGTGGGATGCTAAGACCCCACAGACTTGCAGACTATAGGTGAGAGTCTGGTTCAAGTTCAGGACCAGAGTAGAGGGCAGAACACCAAGGAAGAAGAGGTGGAGGAGGAAAAGGTCGGGACTTGGAGATGACACACGGCTCGGGATTCCCAAGAACTCCAGCGAACAGCCCGATGTAGCTGTGCTAACTGCAGAGTGAGCAGGTAAGGCAGGGCTGCAGCCACACCTATGGGCCCGGTCAGGGGACACCCTCTGGACAGGGCTGGCCCATGTAGCTTCCCATGGCACGAGGCTAGGAGCACTAGACCCCAAACTACCAAATCGCAAGCTCAGAGACAGAAGTGTTGGCCCGCTCCAAATCAAGCTTCCACTGACAAGTGTGCTGTCTAACTAGGTCTTTGTTTTGAACCGAGATCTCTGCCCCTCGCCATCACTGTGAGTGGAGAATGAGAATGAGCTTGAATGTCACAGGAACCCAGGGAGCAACTTTTTGAAATGTAAATAAAACTCTTTGCATCACTAGCCTGAGAGTCATTTTTATCAGATAACTTGGTCCATCCATTTATACTCAGGAGTGTCCAGAGCCCTCCCTGGTGGGTTAAGTCCCACGGATTGCTGCGAGCGCTGTCTCCTTGTGCATGTACTCAGCCCCATCCGGCTGCTATTCGAAGCTGATCTCCTGGACTATGTTTAATTTATACTTTGCTATATGAAGATGAAACACTTACTCATTTAAAATGTTTCTTTTTTTATGTCTTTAATCAGTGGCTGTTTCTTTCCTCTCGCTGAAGCTTAATCTAATCAGAAACAAATCCCCACACACATGAATGGCTCATTAGTATGTCCCAATCAAATTCAAATTGGCCGTTCACATCAGACAACCCCCATCCCCCACCCCACCAAAGGGTGACACTGGCCCAGGGATGACACTTCTGGCCAGTATCCAAACAGTGTTGCCCATGATAAGACAGGAGGTTCTTTCTGAAATACAGGGCAGCAGGAGGAAAGGCTGCACTCGGTCACCCCCTGGTACAGCAGCCACGGACAACCACCAGGTGAAAGGTGGTCTGCGTGTCACTGAGAAAGCACAGGCTGGGAGGTTTGACAGTTTTGCAGGCCCTGGGCACTGACATGAGATTATCTGACCCACGTATCACCCCACACACTGTGCAATGGGACCCTGGAGATTATCATGCAGATGGTAAAAATGAAGCTGAGATACTGAACATTCTCTCACTCAGAAATGAAAATTTGTTCTAAGGAGCTTTCCTCTTACTCCGTTGGAATTCTGATTAAGAAAGCTGGTGCTCTGGGTTTTCTCTTAAAGAGATTTGCCCTTTTCATGCACATCAAAATGAATTGTCAGCTTGGGTATCATCTCTGAAAGGCACCTACAGCAAACTCACATTAAAAATGAAATTTACAAAGGAGATCAGCTTTGCAGTCTAGCAGAATGAAAAGGGACCTAACAGATTACTTCCCATCATTTCCCAGGAGAACAAATTGAGGTTCAAGAGCACATGTAATTTTGATTCAACTTAGATGTACCCAAGACCCCTACTCTTGGGGGGCAGGTCACTGGTTCAGCACACAGAAGCTGGAGTGAAATATTCTTAGTGTCGGGGTCTCCATTTCTCATTTGCTGGATTGCTGGCTTTAGTCAATTCATTTCAACTTCTAATGCTCAGATTCCTTGTCTGTGAAATGGAGACACTGCTAAATTGTGAGTATTAAATGAGGTAATGCACCTAGAAGGTTTATTTCAACACCTAGTGTAAATCTAGAGCCCACTAAGTATTTGCTGTCATGTATCACACATAAGATTGCACTGTGATTCCCAACCACTGCAACACGCTTTAGGACAGGGGGAAACACCACATTCCTCTGGGCTCAAGATTGATCCACCCAACTATCTACATATTACTTCACTTGCGAGTCTCTCAGCAACACGAGTTTACCTTGTCTGGGCTAAGTTTTTGCTTTTCGTCTCTATGTCCCGATCTGTCCCTCCATCTTCCCCTCATGGACTTGGCATTGAAGTCTAAAACCTGCGATTCATTCACAATGATGTTCTCTTCATTCCCCGCTCCTCGCCCAGTATCACGTCAGCAAATGCAGTCAGTTGTATCGCCTGGGTATAGCTGAAATGTAATCACACCTCCGTCTTTACAGCCAATATCCTAGTTCATCCGCCATTATCTTTGTTTGGACAACTTATCAACAGCCTCCAAACTGGTCTCTTCAATCCAACTCTTGCTGCCCTCCAAGCCATTTCTAAAACTATAAATCAGATCCTGTCTCTTCTCTGCTGGAATTCAACTACTTTATTGAGTATTTACTATATGCCTGGGACTGCTGTATGGATAGGAATTTTTTTTATTAGTATAAATTTTTTTTAATTTACATATATTTGACATCAATTGTAATCCCCATCACTGTAACACCAGTGCACCATCACCTCAGTCCCCCATGCGCCCATCTGTCCTCAATCCTCCCCCTCTTCCCTCCCCACCAAGTGTCCCCAGTTTGTCCTTGTCTTTTCATTTTTGGTTTTTGTGTCTTTATTGTTGTTATTGTTATTATTATTGTTCTTATTCCTTTCCTTGACCCTTATTTGGTTCCCTTATATTCCTCCTAAGGGAGGAACCATCTGGAATTTTTCTTTAGCCTTCTGACTTATTTCGCTGAGCATAATCCCTTCCAGTTCCATGTATGGATGGGAATTTTATCACTCAACAAAAGCTACAAAATCTTGACTTTCTGGGACTAACATTCTATGCTTCCCTTTATAGTACTTGCTCTGGAATGAATTATGGCTCCCTAAAGTTTATGTGCTGAAGCCCCCAAGCCCCTGTGCATCTGTACTGGAGACTGGGGCATTCGGAGGTAATTAGGTTAAATAGAGTCCTAAGAGCCCTGCTCAGACAAAACTGGTGCCCCTGATAGAGGAGGTAACACGGGCTCACTCTCCACCATGTGAGGACACAGAGCTGGTGCCATCTGCAAGCCTGGCCCCTGCCACGCTGACCCCTGACCTCACACTATCAACCTCCAGAATTCTGAGAAAATTAATCTGTCTATGGTGTTATTTTATGGAAGCCTGAACTGACTAATATTGTACGTATTGCGGTTTATAATTGTACAACTTTTTAAAAAAAATCCCTTCTATCAGCAGTCTTCTCTGTTAAACCATTAGCTCTAAGAGGCCTGTCTTTACTTTACTTTTGAAACATTATATGGCCAGTGTTAAGCATGGTACCTTAGGTAGGTTAGGCACCCAACAAACAATGCCAAATGAATGAACTGAATTAATTATGCTCATAAAGTTATGAGTGGCCATATGCTCTGGTTTGCCTGTAACAATATCAATTTATAACTGCTATTATTAGTAGTAGCCCCTTTGCCTTTCAAAAGTTCTGGTTTGGGCAATAGTTACATATATATGTATATGGGTATAGAGATGTGTATGTGTATATATGTATTTGTATTATATGTATATATGTATGTGGATATATATATATCTCCAAATTATGAGGCAAGCTTGATTTCAGAAATATTGAAATCCAAGGTAAATATCAGTCGTGAAACCATTACTGTATTTTCTCTCCCATACGCCACGATTTCTTTACATGACTATAGTTCCAGGGCAGGTAAAACTGTGCAGGACCCTCACTCACTGATGTGCAGCGTTTAGTCTGAAGCAGGCACAATGAATCAAGTCAGATACACCCAAGATCAGGTCTCAGCACCTGCTGGGCGCTGCAGCAAGCCAGGAAAGAGACCAGTCCTGCCCCTGGGGCATTTCACAGCTACACAGACAGCACAGTTAAAGAGACAGACCCTAAAGGAACAAATGTGTCCCCTGGGGTTTACACCAAGGATTACTCCTTAGTTTCAGGACTGACCTTATATAAATGCATGTCTGGCTTTATAAAAAAAAAAAAAAACAGAAACAAATGCGTACAGGCAATTTCTGTACACTGTTGCCCACAAGAACTGGGAAAATGTACTCAGAGGTGTCCTGCCACTTTGATGCTTTACAAAGTAAAGAACGTTTGTCACGGGGTTAGTTGCCTCTGAATTCTCCTTTTGCAATTTCAGATTAATCAGTATCTGGTCTTGTAAAAGGAAAACCCAACAGGGTTTGGATGATGATGATGATGTGTGATGATGATGAAGAAGAAACTGATGATGAAGATAATGGTGGTGAGGAGGAGGAAGAGGGGAAAGAGGAGGATGAAGAAGAGAAGAAAAAGGAGAAGCCTGTATTCAGTTTCTAGCAGTCATTCTGAGCAGCTGATTCCAGCCTTTCCTGGTGGCCCCTTCTTGGAAAATTAGAACCAAAATGTAATGGAGGTTAAAAAAAAAAAAAAAGCCACCTTCCAGGGAGTATATGAGCAGCAGACACAGTCAGTTAAATACAAACAAAGAAAAAGGAGAAAGAGAGAGAGACAAACTCTGTAGCTGCACGATTCAGCTGTCTATTGCTGGTCCCCAATGTTTTTCTGCCTTTGTTTTTGCTTTGTTCCCCCAAATCAGGAAATTAAACATAGACAGAATACTATTATGTAGTCCACAGCCTATCATCAAATTTTCGATATTGGCCTTTATAGCTATTTTCCCCCTTGGTCCCAACTTTTTTTTTTTAAAGATTTTATTTATTTATGCATACAAGAGCTGCGGTACAGGCCAGAGGTGTGGGGGGGTGAGAGGATTCACCACAGAGAGCGGGGAGCAGAACAGGCAGATCAGCGGAAGTACACTGCTGAGGGGAGCAGTGGGCACAGCAGGAGAGGTCTGCTGCGCCATGTGGGTCCCCTCCCTGGCCGGCAGCAGGGATCGAACTCGTGCTGCAAGTGGTTGCAGTTTGCTTCATAGTGTGTTGCTTAACCCACTGCGCCACCAGGGAGGCCCTTGGTCCCAACTTTTTAAGAAGGCAAGTTTCCTTCAATTTGACTCTAAAAATTCTTTATAAAAAATTACCTCTTCTGTGCATCTTATTAATCTGACTTTCTTATGTCTCCCTCATTGAACAGAATTAGAAACACATCAGCCTGAAGACCTTGACAGAGTAAACTTGTTCATGGCCGCCCTCCCTCTGCTCCCCACCATGTCTAGCTGAGAGCTTCCTATGTACATTTTTAATTGCTTTGTTCTTCAGAGATTAATTTTGCACTTATCTTTACTAACCATAAAACTTTTTCAATACACTGTTAAACTGCGTCTGTTTGGTGCTAGTTTGTAACCGCAGAGTCGCTCCATGGCTGGCGTGCGAGAGATAATGCGTGCAGGCACAGAGGCCTTCCTCCCAGCACTTCCAGATGCCTTCTGGCCACTGGGCTTCACAGAATAATTGGCTCCAGCTGCTAGGGGTGCCAGGTTTTCCTCATGCATAAAGATCATGAGTGGGAAAACTCAGAGGTTTAGGTCTTATCAGTCCCAAGTTGCTCAGATCTCAAGGTTCCTGAAAACTGCAGACCCACCAAGGCCAAGCCTAGTGGCACAAATTCCAACAGAGCAGGGCTAGCTAGAGCTGACCCTTGGAAGGAATGGATAATTGAACCACCCTTTCAAGGTCCAGTTTGTACTTTCCTAGGGCACTAGTACTTGTCCTCTGCCTACAAGCAGGTACTAGGCCACTCCTTTTTCTCCACTCCTGGTCAAATACATTGTCCACATTCCTTACCTCCTATCAATCTCCATCTTCCTCACCAGCCTTTGAAATCTGTCATTTCTTACCACCCCTTGATTCCAAACACCCCATCAAAGGCCTTCTAACCACTATATCCAGATGTCCTTTTTCTATTCACATTCTCATGGCATAGGGTGGTGATTTAGAGGCTCTGACATCACAAAGAACTGTGTTCAAATCCAAGCCCCATTTTTCTATTTCTGTGCAAGCTGGTCAAGTGACTCAACCTCCCTCAGCTTCAGTATGTCATCTATAAGGTGCTGTAGCTCTAGGCTCTTGTGGTTCTTGGAGTAATGACACACAGCATAAAAATCATTAAAATATAAGCTCCATAAGGGTAGAACCTAGACCATCCTGTCCTCACTGTATGCCCAGTGCATATCACAGTGTCTTGTATTAGATAAACAAACGAAGTAAACATGAAATTACCATTAGTAGCTCTTATCATTAGTATTCACCTTAGCTTACCTACTGCACTCTTGAAATGTTGCCTTGTCCCAATACCTGTGATTCAGTTCTTATTTTTACCAATGATAATTCTCTAATGATAGGTGGGGGCCCATCACTCCCCATTTATTATGCCTATGCTCAATTGTAAAATCTCTTCTCAGTCCAAACTGTCATCCTCACTGGCTCCTCCATCATATTATTTTCAGTGGACACACAGAGGGCATTTGATCCCTGTTTTATCTCCAAGTGTTCTCTTTACTTTTAGTTATTGATATGTAGTTCTGAGATCTGTTCAGCCATGTGTTACATTTTTCTAATACCAAGTGCATAACACACACAAGCACCATAATATCTGTTCACTGTATGAAACAATGGATGAGTAAGTAACCTTGGTCTTTTGGTTATTTCTGTTGTTCGTCTTCTACTATAAAGGGTTTTTTTTATCCCCTTCAAACCAACTCTCTGTCTAAAACACCCCTTTCTTAGTCAATGGCAGCCCCAAATCTCCCATTCTGAAGGCTTGAACCTCAGCATCATCTTTGTCATCTGTAATCACTCCTGTAACGGCTAGGAAAGGTTAAGTCTTGGCCTCCAATGATCACTCAAGCTATTATTAAAATCCTACTCAGTACTAAAGGAATATGTTGGATAGCATCTTAGCTCGAGCTTTCAGTCATTAGGAAAATTTGCTCAGGAAACACAGACACCCACGAACTTGACACCTGTGTTTGCTGTCTTTAAAGTCCTTGGCATCAGAAGATTGCACGGGTGAATCCATGAGACATCTGCCAGCATTCTATAGGCTTTACCCCTTCATGGTAACCTGAGGACAATGTCAAAGCAGATTCTAGTTCATGACAAAAGGATGCAAACAAGTGGCAGGGCTTCCTGTGTACACACACACACACACACACACACACTATTTCAAGCTCTCAGGTCATTCGGAATTCTAACTCCAACTGACTTGGAACAACCAACAGTACCATTCAGAAGCAATCAGACTAAAATCCAATTTTAGGTGTTTAATTTTCTCAGTCTCCAGGGATGGGCAGGGACTTAAGAGAATCTTCTTTCAGTCCTTCTAGCAGATGTGGTGTCTGGTGGCTTCCTGTGACCTTCTCAGCTGAGTGGGGGTGCTGGTGTCACGCTCCTCTCCCTTCCCAAGCCTCTCTAACTCTGCTAGCACGGATTAGTTGTTTCACCTGAAACTGTGCTCACTAGTGTTTTTAATTATTTTCCTCCTGACTGGGTGAGAACAGTCTTGCTGCTAGCAGAGAGCTGGGATTACTCAGACCTCAAGTGCAAGGCCACTGGGGAGAATCATATAGTCTCCTGTGTGCTCAATTCACAGGAGGCTTGACAAGCACATATGAACCTGCTGGTAATTTTAGCAAAGTCTCCAGCCCTTTAACCCTAGATATATTTTGTGAAAGTCTTTGATATGGTGCTGCCGGTTATAGGCAGTGGCTCAGAACCTGCTTTGATTTCTCTCCCTCTGTCTCAGGCTCCATGAACCCAGATTTTTTACTTCTTGTCTGTTTCTGGCTCCTCTTATTTGGTAGTTCCTCAGTCTACATCCTGGAGGACTCGCTCAGCATTGCTCTCATCTTGGTCACCAACTCCATTTTGAAGTCTCCCGCAAACACTGGTAAAGATACTGTATATATTATCGGATGTAGTGTCCAGCCCCAGGAGGAAACTGGGCCAAATCATCAAGCACTGAAATAGTACTGTGGTCATTCTTCAAAGCAATGCTGGCCTAGGTTAGGCCCTAAAATGAAACACCCCAAAGACAGAGGTGGATAAGCAACATGATAAGGCATGAGTCTTGAAACCAGTCAGCCGATTTAATCTTGCGTGATCTAAGGAGGCATTTAATCTCATTATCTCCAGCTTCCTAACTTACAAAATGGAGATAACTACAGGGTTTCATTCCCAGGTACAAATTAATGAGTTACTATAGAAAATCATGAAGTGCTTAACCATGGGGAGATAGCCTGTGAAATGGGTCCCTAGGCAATTTGGGCTTTGTGCAAATCAATCCAAGTCATTAGAAGTTTCTCCATATTCAACACAGGCCCTTTTCAAATTTTTGTTAATCTCATTATTTCCAGTGAGGCAGGTGCTTTCACAGCTTCCATCACTTTGTTCTTGTCCGTCAAGATCGCAGTGACGGTGGAATGCGACGTGCCTGACTGGCGAGAAATGACCATCACTAATTTTCCACTTTGATTGTTCTTAATCAATTTTAATTTTGCTTCCAGGTCAGTTGCTTGACAGGTTCTCTTACTGGTAACATCAGCAGCGGATTTTGTATGCAGAGGAGCCACGAAGAACAACACAATGCGGAATGGAATCAAGTACAAGGGAAAACAAGGCTATCGGAGACATAGTAAACATGAGATCTAAGAGGCTGTTTCTGGCATAAAATGCTACACCACGATGGTGACAACGGCATGAGGCAATAGGAGCTTTTCCATGTTTGGTCTGTCCCTGTTGTCTACGCAGTCCGTCGTGACTACGTTGTTATGTGACACAGGACTATACAGAATGATGGGCACATAACAAACGGAAGTTCTTCCTCCAGTATCGTCATTTGATTATTATTATGACTGCTAACATCATCATCATTGTCATACTGTGCTCTCATATTGATCACCAAACTGCTGTCAACTGTGGAGCTTGCGTCTATGTTATAAAATAACAAGCTTCTGCCCTCCATGAGTTCATATTATTAAACCAGAGATGTTCCCGGCCTAGAAAGACCAATGGAAATGGTTGTGTGAATGCGCTCAGCTTCAGATCATTCATCGTAGCGTGCTTTTTCCTTTTACTTAAGTCACCGATGAAAATGTAGGCCAAGCCGGGGTGCGGGGTGAGAGCAGAGCCCACCGCTACAGGCTGCCTCTGGCCTGCCAATGACCACATTTCCCCATCTTAGAGTTCTACGCTCATGTTTTGGAGCCTCCTTTTGAGCCTCATGTCCCATTACTGATCCCTCATCCCTAACCTGAGGATTCAGCTAAGTCATGCTCCTTTTCAGCCACCAGTCTACACAGGCTGCCCCACTTTCTGGAATACCTGTCCCCTTTTCCCTACCTGAGAAACATACGCACATTCCGTGGACTCAGCCAAAATGTCACCTGCTCTGTGGAGCCTGACCCAGTTCTGTGGGTAGAGCGGTCATTTCCTCAGGGGTGCTATTGCAACACATATCTGATCTCTCATCTTTGCCATTCTGATCCTTGGGGGTTGTGCCTTAGTGCTTTAACTCAAATTATACTCACAGTGATGAATTTTTATCCAGAAAGTATTTTCTGGAGTAAATGTCACTACAGTAATTTAATTTTCTTGGTTAATTTTTTCTATAATGTAATTAAATTATATATCCTTTTATACTAATTTTCCGATTTTATTTTACTGGAATTATTTTCATTGAGGTTAATACATTTTTGTGCTGACTCATCTATCAGTATTTTTCTTTTTATCCACATCACATTTTATAATTATGGTCTCCACTGTGGAGTTTTCTTCTGGGGTTGTGATTTCAACCAATGTTTGTTTCCCTGAATCAAATTTTGCCAGTGTAGATTATTATGCTACTATTCATTTCTACAAATTTTTAATTTTTATAATTTTTACTGTGTTGATTTTTATTTTTTGCTTTAGTTTCTGTTGTTTATCTTTACTATGAATTATGACTTAGAAAAATATCAATAGGTTGCATTTCTTGTTTTAAACCACTTTTTTTAGGAATATCGTAGGAAAAAGCGTGAGCAAATTCTCTGAGTTATGCACTTAACTATAGTTATTATTAATAAATCAAAGAATACATAAGCCCTTGAAGTAAAAAAAGGGGCCAGGGGTTAAAATGTACTGTTTAAGCTCAGGACACTTTTATAATTTTCTACAAGACTAGTACTTAGAAGAAGGTGAGGCAGTTTTCTTCTCTATTAGACTAAAAGCCACTCAAAGACAATGTCTGTACCATTTCCATCTAGCTTCCCAGCACGTGGCAAGTGGTTTGAAGAATGATGAATGAATGAATGAATGAAAATACAAAGAGATGGTGAGAAATTCTGTCAGATCACCACCTGAGGTCATTTCATTACTCCTAACTATACAAGGTCTAATGGCTTCTGAAAGCTCCTTTTGGCTTCAAATCTCAACTTCAGCATTCATTGGTCATATGAGTTACATCATCTCTTGGTGCTTCAATAAATCCACATGTAAATAAAGATAGTAAAAGTACCTACTGTAAACGTTAAGTGAGTTAACGCATATAAAGTAAGTAGGGCAGAGGTTCACTTATAATTACTGCTATGTGTTATTAACTATCAATGTTCTATCACAAACCTCCACTATCTTTCTAGAGACCCTGAGAGGTGATCATACCTTGAACATGTCCTATTACAGAACTCTCACATCTTATTAGACTTCCCTTTCTTTTTAAAAAAAAACGGTTCTAATAGTTGTTTTTATACTGAATTGAGAATTACACCCATTGTAACTTTTATGTTGCTCATGGGACTGATCTTCTGAGACAATATATAATAAATTCTCTTGTATTTGACCTTTCTGTTCAAAACCTGTTCACTGAACACATGCTAGGTTCCAAGTATCATCATGAAGATTAAGCAGTCATATATCCTGACATCAATTAAAGTCCAGTCAGGAAAGAAGAAGCGATGGATGACATTTGTATCTGTCCTTTGACTCTAAGTTTTTCATGCTACAAGAATCCAACTTACAAACACAATATAGAGGCTATAGAAATGAAATGACGTGATGTTAGTACATGAATATCAACAGACTGTTGAAACAAAACCAGAAAATCCAGAAACAGCTGAACATGTATGGCGATTTACTTATGACTACGGTAATTTTGCAAACTAACGAGAAAATGTTATTTTAATGGAAGGTGTTAGGATAACTGGATGCCCATATAGAAAAATAAGACATTGTACACATTCCTCATATAATCATTAGGATCAAATTTGAGATGAATCAAAGATTGAAACGGAAAACTACTATCATGAAAGGATTTTGAAGTATAGGTTAATGTCTCTAGAACCTGATAGTGGGTAAGTTTTTCTATGGCTAAACTCTGGAGGCAGGAAGGAAAAGACTGATACATTTGCATATATATGAAAGCTGTTACATGGCAAAAACCACCAGAAGCGAAATCAAAAGACAAGTAACAAACTGGGAGAAAATATTTGCAGTGTATATGCTAGGCAAAGTATTACCATCCCTAATGTGTAAAGAGATTTAAAAATAGAGAAAAGATTAACAATCCTTTGGAAAATGGGCCAAAGATATGAAAAGCTCTTGGAAAAAAAGGAAATTCAAATGGCCTTAATCACATGAAAAGCTGTTCAACCTACTTCTTAATAAGAGAAATGTGAATAGAAACTACACTGCACGCTATTTATCATCTGTAAGACTGGCCAAAACCCAAATAATTCACAACACGTCTTGGTGGTTGACTCTGAGGAACCTGGCATGTTCATTATTGCCAGTGGGAAAAAGTACGACATCTTTGGAGGGATTTGCCAATGTCTAGCAAAATGATACATTCATCTTCCTGTTGACCTCACAATTCCACTTTTAGGAGTCTATGCAAACAATAAATGAAAAAACAATATATGAAAAAGGTAAACATATGAAAAGTTTAATAAAAAAGGTAAATATATGAAAAAATGCACAGGACTACTGCTTATAGCTCTATGCCCTCAAACTGAAAGAATAAAATATGGAACATTCATGCTTTGGAATATTATACAGCTATAAAAAAGCAGCAATGAATAGCTCTATATACCACCTGTCTAGGAAACAAGAGATGTGAAAATCTTTATCTATACCTATGTATTCTTATATATTTTTAAAGTGTAAAGTAAAACAAACAAAATGCTTATGTTAGAGGTTACTGAAGAACAGGATGAAGAGGATAGCGATAAAATGTAGACTTTTCTAAATATATGTTCTTTTATGAATTTTACTTTGGAATATAGTATTAAAATTTAATATAAAAAGGCAATTTTTGAAAATAAAGAGCAAAATGAAACAAATTAACCTGCTTACTAGGTTAGTAGGATAATCACACAGAGATGAGCTAT
Source organism: Galemys pyrenaicus (assembly GCA_019455555.1). NCBI lineage: Eukaryota > Metazoa > Chordata > Mammalia > Eulipotyphla > Talpidae > Galemys > Galemys pyrenaicus. The sequence goes on from JAGFMF010011390.1 coordinate 1,590,225, forward strand.
TCTAGATAATTTTAAATCACAATAATTTGACTGTATACCTCTAGAGGAATATAATCTAAAAGCAAAAAGAAATGAAAAAAAAGGAAACTGTTTCTAGTAATCATATTGTTGGTGGGTTAGTGTTGTTACAAGTGTTCTGAGACAGTTGTGTGCATACTGGGAAATAAAATAAACAAGTAATTACATTGGTGCCATTAAGAACCAGAATTTTTGGCATGGGAAATATATATGTAGTATCTATGAGGTTAAATAAAAACCCTTTAGCTCTAAACTTGAACCAGAGAAATCATCATGAATGCCTGGAGTATTTTATCCTTGACAATAATATTCTAGCTCTCACTACTGTAAAGACCTAGAAACATGAACTGACCCATTAGCACCCAGATTATGCTTTCAAATATCATAAAATACCATTTTTCACTAAAAAAAAAAAGACTCCTTAGGGAAATGCTGATTACAGGTGTGGAGCAGGAAATGTAAGGAACTTGGAATATCTTGTTGGCAGGGAAACTATTAAAGAGTCAAAGAGCTCAGGCTCCTAACAATCAAAGGTGGAAATTTTGTAAATCAACAAAGGATATTAAATACAATGAATTGAATTACATCAAATATCTTTAAAACTATGAATTCATGATAAGATGGTGGAAAATTAATTCATTATTTTGAAAGCTATTACAGAATTACTTATCTGAATTTTCCAAATAAACTTTATTGCACTCCCTCATAACCAAAGAATGAATGACTAAAATGTCTCACTAATAAGTGAGTAGGAAAAATGAAATAAAAATGTTGCCATTTTGTAACTTTTTTTTAAAGATTTATTTATTTATGCATACAAGAGCTGGGGTACAGGCCAGAGTTGCCAGAGGTGAGCGGATTCACCAGAGACAGAGAGGGGAGCAGAACAGGCAGACTGACTGAAACACACTGCTAAGGAGAGCAACGGGCGAGGCAGGAGAGGTCTGCTATGCCATGTGGGTCCCCTCCCTGGCCTGCGGTAGAGATCAAACTCATGCTGCGATTTGCTTCATAGTGCGTTGCTCAACCCGCTGTGCCACCAGGGAGGCCCACCATTTTGTAACTCTTAATGAATGATTAGATCTAGGCCAAAACCAGCAAGAACTACTGCTAACACTGATGGGGAGACAGTTGATATGAAACACTTTGGGACAGAACTATACAAACACTGCCTATGAAATAGTCTTGCTACAAAACTGAACTTACTTCTATAGCTCTAACCACCATTTCACTAGAAACACATGAGACAGAAGGACATGTTAAGTGACATTAGGAGAATGCTACCAGGAAAATCTAGCTGACTGCATTCTCTACAGGATAAGTGGCCTGATCTCTTTAAAAATAAATTACAAGAGGTAAAAAAGAGATAGAGAGAGAAATTCAATAGATGAATAGATGCTTGAAAGATACAGTAACCAACTGAATCTTTATTCAAGCAAACAAATTGCAAAATAAAATGAAACAAGAATTATGAGAGAATTTTGGAAATTTGAACACTGATAGAAGATCTGGTGGTTTTAGAAAATTTTTTTCAACACTTTTCAGATTAGAAATAGTGTTGTCACATTTTTAAAAGTCCTTTTCTATTTTAGATGTATATTGAATTTTTAATGACATAATATCTGGGATTTGATTCAAAATAACTGGAGTTGGGAGAAGAATGGGTAGGGGTAGAGATTAAAATCAAACTGTACATCAGCTGACAACGTTGAAACTCAGTTGTGGACGCAAAGATAGGTTCTTATTTTTTTGCAGATGTTTGAAATGAGTTTAAAATCCCATTTATGATGAAGAACCCAGAATACAGACTACAATACCCTGGAGAGAATATTACTTGTAGAAGACATTTGAATTCAGGTTCCATATCCCTTTCCTATATGAGGGACCATGTAACGTGTAATTCTTGACTTGATGGAAACTGAAAGGAGGCAGAAATGACCTACCCTTATCTCCAAGAAGCTAAGGCCTATAACCTAGGTTCATTCAACTGTTTCCTCTCAGAAGGGACTTTGAATCTTGGCGATTGTCATTAAGAACCAAGTAACAGTATCCAGTAGCCAGTAGTGGGGCCGTTAGTCATGGCGGTGTAATTGGCGGGTAGATCCTAACTAGACTATGCTGACTACCTGGCTTTGGCTGTTTCCTGCAGTGTAGTCTTTCTTGGTTTCTGCTTACTTTCTGAATCTGCTTCTCAAACTTAATTCTTTGAGCTTGCCAACAGTCTAGTAAATTCCTTTTCTCTTTAAGTTAGTCTGAGTCAGTTTTCTTACTTAAACATAGATTCCTGAGTATTATCTGAATAAAAAGTAGGACTATAATAATGTAAATGAAAGTATGCTTTAAAAAATAAGCACTATATAAACTGTGTGGTAATATATTTATGGAAATATATACATTTTCATGTATAATAGATATGATCAGATATTTGTATAGAACACTTGATAGTTTACAAAGTATTTAAATTGATTTCTTGTTATCTTTATTGTTAAACTAATGATGATAATAATGAGATAAAGCATAAGGAGGAACTCACTTTTTGGATAACAACCACATTTAAATCTTATAACACTATTAGAATAATAATATGTGGTTTGCCTATAGCATTTGATCACTATGCATTAAATGGGATAATTGCAGGTAAACAATTTTGACACCACAGATGAAATGCGTTTCCACCGACACTTAGTTGACATAGAAGCCACAGATGAACTTAGACAAGGGCTCAGGGATCTCTGAGATCTGGTGATTATGCAGTCTGCAAAGTCTACTCCTCCTACTGTGTTCATAGCTTCTTTGCTCTCTTCATCTCACATGACCTATGCAATAGACACTGGAATTTTCCCAGGATGTGGAGAGACACTTCATTCTCCATGGCTGAGAAAGAAAATCTATGAGAGGAGATGAAAACCGACAGACTAGGGCAACAGAATGATATCATGAATTTAGAATAAAGTCATCAAGAAACCTCCAGTACAAATTTCTGCTTGATTGAGTTGGTACGTAAGGATATCCAGATAAGGAGAATCTTGATGGATTCCTTCGTGACCAAAGGTGGAGCTAGCCAGCTGGGCTTCCTCCTGTTTAGATGTTGCTCAGGTAGGTGCACAGGGCAGGATCATTCATCGGGAGAGATCTTACACCAAATCAAATCTTCTGATGAGGAAAAGCAAAAGCAGTTAAAAGTTGTCACTGGGGCTTTGATAGTCTGGATCAGCCAGAATAAAGGCAATGATCCAGCCTTTAGAGAAGGCAGAAAAAGGTCAGTTAGACTAGATGATGCAAAATCTATTTGAGGCATCATAAGAGCGGACCATGCTCTAAAGAGACAGATGGTAATCAATGTCCCAAGACAGACCCTAAAATGCCAATAAGAAACATTCAGATAAAGAGTCAGTGATGCAGATATGACCAAGTAGATGTTCAACAGTGAACCCTGTCTGTTCACTTGGCAGTCTCCTCTGTGATACATTCCACAGAGTTCAAACTAGTCAAGAGTCAACCACAGCCAGGGCAAGATAGAGAGGAGGTTGCTTTTGTCTAACTGCCTGCTCGGAACCCCTGGGTTGGGCATTGGCTGCAGCAGTTGTGCTGACAACATTTCCCTCCCCTTTCTATCTTTATGGTTTCCATTCTAGAAAAATGGGGAGAGCTGCTATTTATATTAAATCATTTAATTTCAAGAAGTGATAAATATACAGATCAGTTCCTGATGTCAGTTTCGTGTAACACAAGATTAAATCAAGGACAAGGGGGTCGATGACCCTGGGTATATAGGCTGCAGTGGTGTAAAATGCTATGATGTGAGGAGGCCACGGTGTCATGAGGCAATACGAATCTGGGGGCCACCATCATATACGTGCTCCGTCACTGATGGAAACATCATTCTGCAGTGCGTGACTCATATGCAAGTGATTCCATAGTTGTCATCCATATAATCTCTCTTTGCTGTGTTGTCAACTCTTATTATTTCTCACTCATTTCATTCTACATGGCCACAGTAACTCTCTTTCTTTTCCCACAGAGTTGTGGACTTAGCAATCAGGAAAGGGGGTAAGGAGACTTATTAGAATTGATTGCAAAATAAGAATAAGGCTTTTATGGGGACTCAGTAAACAAGCTTGTGAGTGAAGCAAAAGGAAAATACTGTGTGGGTGTGGTAGCAACTTCCTTTTTTCATCTGGGAAAAGAAAAACAGGGCATTAAAATCACAGGTATTTTTTAGGGACGGATGTAGGATCCCTGGCACGGAGCAGGTATTCAATTATTGTGCAAGCAACTCTATCTGCATGTTCCAAATGCGTAAGGACTTTCAGTTGCTTCTGAATAAATGAAGTGAGGAAAGCATGTTTATCAATCATATTTACACCCAGTCCTGTGGAGTCATTTCCTCCTAGATGACGAAACCAAGGCATTTAGATGTTAACTCATAAAGCATAAAATAACACTAATAACCACATAAGCATCGACACTGGAGATGACCAGCCACTCTATATCCCTTAAAAGGAACTAGAATTTGAACCAACTAGTCCTGCCTTCTGTTTTCAGCTCTTCCAGTGAAAGCCACCTTTCCTTCAACTCCAGTGACCCTGCAATCCTGTCAAGTGAGAGGAAAGAAATAGAGGGAGGTGGAGAGGAAGGTCTGGTACCATTTTACACCCTAAACACAAAACCAAAGAATTAACATGTATTTGAAAGCCTTCCCTAAGCCCACAGTCAGAACTGATTTCTAGTCTAGGGACTGAGAGGCCAGAAATCTCCCACCTCCACGACTGACTTACACACATGTTGGAAGCAGAGTTCACAAATCTGATTCCTTTCTCCATTCCCAGACATTTTTACCCAGAGAGCGTACATGACTAGAGGCCATCCTGCCTGCTCAGCCAATTCCTGGCAGCAGCTCCTAGTGAAAAACATTATGTTTGGGGTGAGCATATCCAGGAGTGGTGCTGAAGTGAAATGGTGAGGACATAAGTGGTGAATAAATGACTAGCATAGAATGAAGGTGATTATGCAGGCACTGTCTTCTATGATTATATTAGCTCCCCAATAAGCCCATGCATTTTGACTACCTCCAAAGCATTTTCTCTGGGTTTCAGTGAATACAGGTGTCTGGAAGGACTTTTCAAGCACAGCTTCAGACAAGCTGTTCCTGCCACCAGATCGCAAAGCCCTAGGATTAAGTCTGGCTGACAAGGCAGGTCCCACGCTGTGCCTACCAGCCACTGCAGGTGAGATGAGCTCATGGAGGTGCCCAGTCCCCCTACAGGACAGACAAGAGATGTACAGGGCCAGCTGCCTGGCCGGTGGGGAAGGAGGTGCCAGGAGGTCAGAGTTAAGGGGAGGGTGTATCTAATCTAGAATCCTTGAGTGGAAACTGATGATGCCAGCTACAGACACTAAGGGACCAACCGGGCAAGTGTAGAGTCACTGGGGGAACCAGGCGTATGTTGGGGTGGTCTACATGTAGGCCGGCAGTAAGGAGAAACATTTCAGGTGAGTTCTAGAACACCACAGGTGCAAGCTCTGGCAAACCTGTAGTGTATGGGTACCCCAATGTCCCATGGAAAGGACAGTGGGGCCATCCTGGAAAAGCCACAGCTTGAATGTTGAGTCTTTCATGAGGTAGGACAACTCTCTGGACACAGGAGTGTTTCCCTCTAGGGTAAGATCTAAGATCCCCTCACTGCAGCCATCATCACACACCTGCAAACACTTCCTATATCCCGAAGAGATGGGGGAGGGGTTCCTTTCAGACTTACCTCTTTAGGGAAAGGAGTCAGAGTCTAGGAAATGTTTCTAGAAGATGAGAAAGTAAATGATGCCAACTGTGGATTCCCTATATGGGTTGATAGCTGCAGAGGTTACTGGACTTTGGGGCACAGTCGTGGATACCTCTGGTCAGTCAGTCCCAAAGGCAGAATGGGCCTGTGGGTCTGACCACAGGGACTCAGAAACCAGCATGGAGTGGGCTTGTTTTAAGTGCTTATATCCCATGGCTTTATTTCTCTGTAGCCCTCTCTTGACAAAGTCTTTAGAAAAGTTCTTTGGGCAACTGTGGAGGACTCAGAGATTATCAGGGTGAGAAATACCAAGGGGGTGACTCTGAGGGTCCAACTTATCCAGCCATTCCTTGGTGGCCAGTCTCTTCCCAGAGGACACCTCTGTCACTCCTAAGGAGTGTACGTCTGATTTTAACAAAAAAGTCTGTACCCTTGAGGTGGGAGTTCAACTCCCACACCCCACCCAAACAGAGCAATCACTAAACTCCTCTTCTTGCAAAATGGACAGACCCCTCCCATGTTCCTATCAGCCCTGGTCACCTGCACTCAGTCATGGTTACCACTAGACATTCAGAATCAGTCTGTGGCCCTCAACTCTGACCCCACTTCTCCATGCCAAGCTTGTTCACCCTTTGGGGAACGGAGCCAAGTCCTATCAGCGGGAAAACCTGCTCACCCTGATGCCAAGCTCGACATTCTCGCCTCCGTAGACCTCCATGCCTTCGTCCAGTAAGCCGATCTCCTGAAAGTACTGCCGGTCCACGATGAAGCAGCCGATCAGGGCAGGGCTCCTGCAGAGGTGTGGGGAGACGGGTCAGTGGTTAGCGAAGGGGCTATCTCCTGGGTGATGCAGAAGGAGTCCAAGGAGATGTGCCGTCTACCCAGAGGACCTGTTCTCCTTCCTTTGCTATCAGAGCTGGTGTGGACCTTGTTCTCCAATTGGCCCTCCAGAGTCCACTCTCACCAACCACTCAGGGAGACCCTCAACGGGGCACAGGCAGACAGCTGTCCTGGGGCTGGCTGGATTCCCGGTGGTGCTCGTGTGTGTTAGTTAGATGGGAGTCACGGAGGTCACTCTGCTAGTTTAGATTGAATGCTTGTATTTCTAGCTTCCCTGACCTCTGAACCCTGAACCTGCATGGTCAGTCTGTTTCTGCCAACTTTCCCGCCTTTCCCCACTTTGTGTTCTGCATGTCTTTAGAAACACTCCTAAGTGGCTCCATTTGTTAAAGATTAGCTGGGGTTAGTTTATAAAGAGCTTTGGATAATGTGATAAATAATTTGGACTTTATCTGTAGGTAAAGTAGTACCAACAACAAATTTTAAGTTGGGGCAGTGATGTGAGCAGATCTGTTTTAGCAGTGGGTGATTAACTGGAGGAGACTGGGTGGAAACTAAAATAGAGTTGGGAGCTTGTTGCTGTAGCCCAGTAAGGAATGATAAGGACCTGCAGCATCAGGAATGGAGATAGCGTTGTTTAAAGACATATTTTGATGTCCTATATTCAACATATTTCAAAATACATGAGCTTGAGAGCGAAAGAGAAGAGGGAGAAATCTGGATGCAGCTGGCTCTCTGGCTGGAGTAGTCCTTGGAGGCTGCTTAGTAGGGGGCTGTAGAGAAAAGCTGATCCCCAGATGCCTATGGGACACTAGGGGGCAATATTGTACAGGCAGGGCTTTGGTAGACAGCCTGGGACTGCAATTCAGCTGGGGTCGGAGGCCCAAGCAGTACATAACAGCTGGTAACTGGCCCAGGAACAGGAGGCCTGACTCAGAGTGCTGGCGAGGAGCTCACTGGCTGTGTGCAGACACCTGATTCAGGATGTCGCAAGGAGCCATTCACATTTGGTGAATCAGCATAAGAGCATGTGCGCGCTTCTCTGCTGAGAGCATGAACTCATACAAACAACTTTGCATTGTTCCACTGCACACTGCTACCATTTCTAGCTCTTGCAGCATCTTATCAGCTGGTGGCTAAGGAAGTAGAGGGGAAGAGAAAGAAAAGGAAGCATCCCTAGCAATGAGAAAATTGTCAGTCACGTAATTTGCAGGTCATTTCTTCTGGAGAATGTTGATGCATGAGGTTGCCCAGGCTTGGGGCCCCTGTCCTTTCTCCTTTCGAATCACATTTTATTCTGAATGGTCTCACCTTTCATTGACTGCAGGCACCCGGAGTGGTAGGTCCACCACAATCCTGCATTGCTAAAGCAGGTTGAGTTCGTAGGGGTAGACCCTTGACCCTGACCTTAGAGGAGTGCTGTGGCTGCATGTCTCTAAAAGATGTCCCCTAGCCTCTCTGAGCCTCTGAGTCCACAGTCATGCAATGGAATCAATGACAATATCTCAAGAGTTTAAATAAATAATGTAAAGCATTTGCAAGTCTCTTGGACATAACTGCCACTCAAAAGATCACTTTAAAAAATGTACTTGAACACTGAAGTAGCCCAGAGATTCTAAATGCATGATGATTTAAAAACACCAGCCAGGCAGAGTAGGGTCTCAGTGTTTTCTTGGACATTCCTGAAATAATGAGCATGACAGGATAGTCCCAGGACAAGCAGGAAGGGGCCTCTCTCGAATGGCCAGACCTAGTTAGGGCAAGATGGTCTACAGTTACTCTGGGCTGAGCACAGGCCACCTGTGCTATCTATTACTTACTAATCAGGTAGGGAATTAAGCAGACTCAATTAGCCTGAAAATGTTATTAATTTATAGCTTCACAAATTGCCAAAAAGAGTAGAAATAGCTTTTAGGAAGATGGAAAATACATTGAAAAGTGAAATAGATAAATGTCTGGAAAGACCGAATTCACAACAAATTGGGGTCCAGTTAGAAGGCACTGACAGTCTGAGGTACTCCTTCATGGACCTACAAAGCTGACTCTGAGTCCTGGTGGCCAAGGTAGATGGTCTTAGAAATGAGATTTACAGTTCTCATGTAGCAATGCCACCCATACTCTTTTTTCAGGGATAAAAAAGTTTTCTTTGATGAGCACTCTGAAAGAAATTTCTCAAGTTGGTTTTCATAATGTCACTTTGGGACATAGCGACTAATCCTCTCAAACATAGCTCGTCAGAATGCAATGGAAGATATCACTGGGATGTTTTTTCCTACTCAGAGAACATAAACACTTAAGCATAGCTCCAAGGAAACAGGAGCTGAGGTGAGCTAGATAAATTTTATAACCCACAACATTCTGTGGGGTTGTCTTGATCTAGAGAGAAAGTCAAGCATGTTCTCCTCCAAACCTTCCACAAATATAATTTCTCTCAGTCAGATATTTGCTTAAAAAAAATGGTTGATGGAAAACTTGAAGATGGGATCAAATTTTCTATCAAGGAACTAGAATGATTAAGACCAGGCACCTAACAGAGATGAGCAGAACAGAAGTTGAAAATACTAATGCAAGTCTTCTTGTGACTACCAATGCAGTCTTCCCCAAGAGCACTCACACCTGACAATATTTCTCTCCAAAAGCATTCAGCAGACCTGGGGGCAGAACTCAAGCCACACCAGGTCTGAGCACAGCAGGGGGGTCTCTCAGGGATGACAGACGCAGAAGCTGGTGGCCTAAGTTTGGACCCCGCCTCTACTTCCTGGAGCCTTTGACAGAGCCGGTCTCCTTCATCAATCCTGCTTCCCTCCTCTTGTAACACAGGGATGAACTGGCACTGGCTTCTGATGTGGATCAAAATGAGAGCATGTGTAAAAGGCACTGCACACAGTAAACTCCCAACAAATAGTTAGCAACACAACACTGTGATGGAGGCCTCCAGGTAGACAGCGACAGGAGAGCTGAGTAGAATTCTCTTCCATCCTGTTTTAAATACAGACCTAGTTTTTCTTTTGGCAAGGAAAAACGTAATCTTCAGATAATAATCACCCACTTTCAATTAAATTTTTCATAATCTTTCTCCCTCATGGAACATAAAGCAACATCAGCTTCTAATCTCGCCTTTCATTCCAGGAATGGTCCCCTAGGCCACCTTTCGGTGCCTGTGTATTTAATGGGCAGGACTTTGCAGGGACATAAAGGCACCTGATATGTGATTAACATGGGCAGAAATAAGGGCTTGACGGCCAAGGCCATTTCAGAAGTCCTGACCCATAAAACAGAGCTGCACAGGAAAGTCGATGAAGGCAGCGGCAAAGGCAGAGTCTGGGATCTAAAATATGCAGGGTGGAGTCTACAAGATGAGCTCACATATCAGCCAGGTGGGGGACAGGTGCTGTGGGGCTGCTCTTTCCTCTCGCCCCTCCAGCCTCTGTGCCTGCGTCCTCTCTCCGCCCTTCTTCTGAGCCCTCTAAACTACCCCTGTGTATTTGAACTCACGCGATGGATGGGTGAGTATATGGGTATGTGGGTGCCCCTACCCCAACCTTGCAATCTCGTACTTGCCCTGAAAAATAAGAAAAAACGCTACACCCTCTTAAAGGAGTCCCCCATGTTCCATGTAGCTCCCACCTACAGGGTGTAGTAATTTGTCATTCCATTTTTTTTGTCTGTCTTCACTAGATGCCAGGGTTTTGAGGGCAGGAATGAGTCTTCATCACTCTGAAACCTCAGCAGCCAGCTCAGCGTGGGCACTTGCGTGTCCTCACACGGATGTGAGGACGTGAATGACTCTGAGCCCCTGTGCGCATTCTAGGGGTCATGATTCTTTCAAAAGAGATCATCAGAGCCTGGGGCAGTGACTCAACTTTACTCATAATTCCTTTCTTTTCTTTTTTTTTTTAAAGATTTATTTATTATGCATACAAGACCTGGGGTACAGGCCAGAGTCCAGAGTGGTGAGAGGATTCACCAGAGACAGAGCGGGGAGCAGAACAGGCAGATGGACTGAAACACACTGCTGAGGGGAGCAGCGGGCCAGATAGGAGAGGTCTGCTGCGCCATGTGGGACCCCACCCTGGCCGGCAGCAGGGATTGAACTCATGCTGCAGTGGCTGTGGTCTGCTTCACAGTGCGTTGCTTAACCCACTGCGCCACCAGGGAGCCCCACTCATAATTCCTTTCTAAGCGCTCCCCACCCCGGCCCCACCCACCCATGCCACCATGAGACCAGAGTAGGAGGAGCGAAGGCTGGATGCAAAGGAAGGCCCTGTCTGGTAGGCAAGGCAGAGAGAGCCACGGGGAAGGAGGCTTTACCTGATGGGGGCTGTGGAGTTCTCCAGCTTCCACCAGGCCTTGGGGGGGTTTAGGTAGCGGCACCACAGCTCCCAGTCAAAGCCTTGGGCAGCCAGAGGGTATTCTTCTATCTCAAAGTTGTCATATTTGATGTTGTCGAAGGATGGTGAGATAATCCGTTTCCGGTTCTCCTTGATGCGGGTAAGGACAGGCTCGGCCCTGAGGGGAAGGGGCAACAGAGAATAAGTGCTGCTAAGGTGGATAAACATCAGACTGGCCACTTCCAAAGCTCGTCCCCCTGCCGTGAGCGGAAAGAACAGCTGGCCAGGGGACAGCTGTTCTGCTCCTGGGAAGGGGTCCCAGCTCAGTGCCCCCCACCCTCATCTTCCATACTTCTGTGCCAGCCTGGCTGGCCTTCAGCTATTCCCAGGCTGAGCAGATTCTCAGTGCCTTAGATCCTTGTGTCTGCTCGCTTTCCCTTTTCCCACTAGAAAGAAAATCAAGACTTGAAAAAGAAGAAAGGGACAGATCTGAAGTTCTGGGGGAAGCTTTCAACTTGGGCTTTGATTTTGCTAAAATTCAGAGTAGCAATCTGGAGGAAAAGACAGAGGTTGGCAAAAATAGGAAGATGAGAACAAACCTACTTTCACCAGATCCGTGACACCACTGCACCCCACACCCCTTAAACCACACTGCCCAAGGAGAGTGGGAGGAGGTGGTCAGAGCTTTCCCTGTGAGTACCAGGCAAGTAATATGTTGGCAGACAGGAATGATCAGCTTCTCATTGATAATGCATTTGGTGCATAACTGTTTATTCAAATCAGCTTGAAATAGTAAGTGCCCCTCTCCTCTCCTGGCCATAAATTCAATGAAAATGCTTTTTTAAATAGTTACAAATGGCAAGCAGGGACTTCGACTATAAAAAATGGCTGCATTGCTGACATAATTCTGGCCTGTTAGGTAAAAGTGTGCCCGAATCTAGCCATGCTGGGTGCGTGCCTGGCTACTGCTTCCTGCTACAGTCCTGCTCGCCTCGCTCTGGAGAAGCAGAGGATGCACCTGCTGCCTGGGAGGAGGGCAGAGCTGGCATGATGGGCACAGTGGTCTTGAGGTGGTGCACCTAGTCCTGCCCAGCGCCAGGTCCCCAGTGCCTAGGCTCTCTGTAAAGCCCCCCTCAGGCCCCACGGGGCCAGTCCCTCGGGCCTGCAGGGATGCTGGCACGAGTGTCCTGTCCCTGTTTTCTTGCCCCACCCTGCACTTGAGCAGCCGTAACCTGAGAAAGAAAGGACTGGGACCTCATTCAGCAGCAGGGAACATCTGAGATTCTGTGCTACCTCTAGCCTGGCGTTTGGGGGAAACCAGGGCACCTGTGACATCAGCAGACTTAGCTCCCTTTGCCCACTTGGTGCTGGCACTTGCTGTGTGGTTTCTGCTTCATGTCTGGTCCAGCTCTCCCTCGCCTGGGGGGTGCCACTTATCCTTAGTGGAACTGCAACTCTGTGCTTTGCTCTTAGCATTTACTCCCTCCCAGATCTTGTCTTCGAGAGGACCACCCAAAGGGGAGTCGCCCCTTTAGACACTGTGTGCTCCTGCTGCCCCGTGGCTCTGCCTCCCCAGCCCTACTCTAAAGCACCAGCTCCACTGCCTGCGTGACTCACATGCCCAGATCCCACCTTTGTTCTGGAATTCTCTCCTTTCCCTGCCACGGCTCAGAGTCTAGCATGCTTTGAGCCCCTTGAACCACACTGGGAGTCTGCCTGTCTACTGAGGGCACTTACCAGCCCACATTGAACTCCACGTGGGCATCAAAGAGAGCCACCACGGGGGCTGTGGCTGCTCTCCAACCACTGACCCTGGAGCGGATGAGGCCTTCCTGCTTGCTGTGGCGCACGACTTTGATGAAGCCAGGCTTCTGGCCGTTCACCTTGTCCACATACTCTGTCAGCTTCTCCTTCAGTTCCTCTGTTAGGGAGAAAATACATAGCATAATGGACTGGGAGAATCAACATAATCCTAAAACAATCTACCTAAAGTGTCAATCTACATGAACAATCCTAACATGAACAATCTACCTATGTAAATTTAATGCAATCCCCATCAAAATACCAACAATATTCTTCAATGAACTTGAACAGTTGATCTGCCTGTTCTGCTCCCCGCTCTCTGTGGTGAATCCTCTCATCACCCCCACACCTCTGGCCTGTACCCCAGTGCTTGTATGCATAAATAAATAAATCTTTAAAATAAATAAATAAATAACAAAAGCAATTTTCAGGGAAAAAAAGGAGAGATGGAGGCATTGTGTTATCTGACTTTAAACTGTACTATAAAGCAGCAATAATTAAAACACTATGGTACTGGCATAAAAACAGACATATGGATCAATGGAACAGAGAGTTCCGAAACAGATCCATATATACATATCAATACTTAATTCATGATAAAGGAATCATAACCATACACTGGGGAAAGAAGAGTCTTTAACAAATGGTGCTTAGAAAACTATACTACCATGTGTAAAAGCTGAGGTTTGGTGGGCCTCTTTGGTGGCGCAAGGGGTTAAGCACCACATCAGGAAGCATCCACAGCCACTGCGCGCCACTGCGCGCAAGTTCCATGCCCAGCCAGGGAGTTGACCCACATGGCGCAGCAGACCTCTCCTGTCTCGCCCACTGCTCTGCTCAGCAGTGGATTTCAGTGGATCTACCTGTTCTGCTCCCCACTCTGTCTCTGGTGAATCCTCTTACTCTCCACACCGCTGGCTTGTGCCCCAGTTCTTATATGCATAAATAAATAAATCTTTAAAAAAAGTGGTACAGGGGTTAAACACTGCACTATGAAGCATCCACAGCCACGGCAGCACAGGTTCAATCCCCAGCCAGGGAGCTGACCCACGTGGCACAAGAGACCTCTCCTGCCTCGCCCGCTGCTCCCCTCAGCAGTGTGCTCCCCTCAGCAGTAGATCTGCCTGTTCTGCTCCTCGCTCTGTCTCTGGTGAATCCTCTAACACACCCCCCACATCTGTCTGTACCCCAGTTCTTGTATACCTAAATAAATAAATTTTTATATATAAAAAAAGAAGATATAGTATGTCCACATCATGGAATACTATTCATCCATAAGGAAAGAGGAAATGTGGCCATTTATAGCATAATGAAAGAATTTGAGGGAAATATGCATGATAAAGCAAGTCACAGTGACCAAGACAAATAACGGTCTTGGCCAATATTATAAACAATACATAGCAGACAATTCAGCAACGTAAGATACTTTTAAAAACTAGCGGTCGGTAATAAATGAAGTGAGGTTTCTGAGGTTAAGACGGAGGGAGCCAGGAGAAAGGCTCAAGGGCATGTAAAGGACGGTGGGGAGGGGGAGGATAAAGAGCTATTTTTTAAAAAGCCACATTCATCTCATCAGCTCACAGCCTCCTTCTTCCTCAGTACTCCGTACTCACCCTCCCCTTCGTCCCAGAGAAACTCCATCTTGAAGACCACAGCCTGGGACCCACTCCTGCTGGGCCTCCATCTTTCCAGGCAATGTGACGGGAGCTGGGCTGGGTGAGCAGCGGATGGTGCTTTGCTGCCTCTGTGGCTGAGCCTGACTAAGCCTCCTGCTCCTCTGCTTCTTCCTAGTAACTGGGAATGGGGCTGCGGCCACAGCACAGGCCTTGGCGGCAGCCTCCCCAAGCCCCAACACATGAGGGCACAGTCCCATCCCCAACAAAGACGGCCTGAGCAGGCGGTGGTGTTATCCCACCAGCAGCCACAGCACCCGCCTGCGCCTCGAGTTCCACTCTTCCTGTGTTCCCCAGCACCTGCCCCTCCAAGCGCAGTGTGGGCTCCCCCCAGACAAGCTGCCCACTGGGCTGCGGCAGCCAGCACAGAGGTGGCATGCCCCGGGCAGCAGCTCTCTGTGGCAGGGAGAGGGCAGCGTCTGATGCAGCAACAGGCCTTTGAATTCTGCACTGTGACCTGTTTCTAAATCAGCTCTTGATGTCCAGAATGAAGTGTATATATTTTGCACATGAGAAAGAGATGAATTTGGGAGGCCCCAGGGGTTATGTCTCCCCAGAAAAAGATATGCTGAGGTCTCACTTCCAGTAACAGAATTGACCTTATTTGGAAATAAGACCTTTGTAGATTTAACCAAGTTATGACAGGTCATCAGTCCTAAACCAGTGTAACTGGTGTCCTTATTATAAAAGAAAGAAAGCTGACACAATGGCAGACACACCCAGAAGAAAGACAATGTGAGGGGAGAGAAAGGGAAGACGGCTGTGGACCTGCCAAAGAAACTCTGAGGTTATCAGAAGTCGGGGAGAGGCCTGGGGCAGAACTTTCCCTGGCATCGTCACCTTGATTTTGAACTTCAAGCCTCCAGAGCTGTCGGGTAATTCATTTCTGTTGTTCTAAGCCACACAGATCGTGGTCCTTTTACTTAGCAGCCCTAGGAAACTAACGTGGTTGTTATAAAGATCAAATGGGATTAACAAGCAAAAAGTGCAGAGCACACAGTAGATGCCTACCCCTACTGAATTCTGTATTTCTCAAGATTTACAGCGTTCCTCTGAATGCTTTTTCCCTGATTCTTTCCCGATTCCAGTGTCTTTGTTTTCTGGTCCTTTCCACTTTCTAGCTTCTGCAAAAGTGATGAGCACGTGGTCTTTGTCGTTATTCAGGTCATCCTTTAAATATGTGGCCCTGGGGGTCACCTGCACAGGTAGGGCAAGGAACAGAGGGGTTGTTATAGGGCAACCCTAATATAAAGTGGGTTTCCCTCACTGGGTCCTCACCTGCACGTTCAGAAGACTTTTATAATAATAAGTCCCAACTTCAGGCACACGTGACAAAAGTTATTAAAGGGTTTTATTTTACAAAAGAAGGGGAAGTAGAAATAACAGAAAAGGAAGAGAGGGATACAAATCTGTAAATATCCTACCAGATCTTTTGAGTTGGATCCCAACAGTGCTGGCTCTGAGTCAAGGGAGATGGCTCCAAAGGAAGAGAGCCCAAGCTCACCTCTGGTTTTATAGCCAGCCTGGCTGCTTAACTCCACCCTCAGGTCCCAGTGACCCACCTTCCATTATCATATTATCGGATTTGTGGTTCTGGAACACTGGTGGTCTGGAGTGGGGTTGGAGTCCATCAACCCATCTGTGTCATCCATTCAGGACGACCTTTCCCCCTAACTGGGGTGTCAGTTGTTCTCATTCCAGCCTGAAGAAAACTCAGTTGACTCCTGGGGCTGCCACCGATACGTGGACCTCTGACTTTCGTCAACCGGAAGACGCCCCTGCAATCTCTGGCTGCACGGCTGACCGGGAGGCCTGGGGAGGCTGCTGGCTCCCAACATCAAGTGGGCGTTGCAGGTAGCCAGAAATAACTCGGTGTACCCCAACTCTTTGCAGCGTCTTCAAGTGTGGGCGCCAGGAGGCTTCTTAAAACATTAACTGTTTCGTTACTTCAAAGGTCCCCTTCACCTATATCCTTTCTGAAAACTTAAAATAGAGCTCGTAAAGCCTGGTATTTGGGGTTCTGAGGGTGGCGGTTAAACGCTAAGTGCACATACTTGGACTGAGAACTGGGTTAAGTACCAGTGACCTGATACAGAGTCCCCTCCCCACCCCCAGACAGACACACCTGTCTCTTCCTTCCCTCCCACGCCTCGGCCGAGAAGCACTGCAGACCGGATGACTGTCACGGAGGTATTGATGGGAGAGGGCTGTGGGTGCTGCCAGGCCTGATTCCCCATGGATTCCACTTCTCTGAATTCACACCCTGGTATAGATGCTTTTCACAGTGATGCTGCACTGGGCCTGTGATAACAGGGTGCAGTGGGAGGGACCTGTGAACTGCCAGGCCTTGGTGTTCCTGCTCTCACTCTTGTCACCCTATGTGCAGAAACTGGAGCTGGTCTTGAGGCCAATGAGAGGCCCGTGGAGTTCTGAGCCATTTATCTCACCCCACTGAAGCCCCAGGCAAGTGAGGGAGGCCTTTCTGGCCCCTTCAGTCATCAGCTGACTGCAAACACATGGTGGGGTAAGGGGAGACCAACTCTTGTAGAGTAGACAAGATCCCCTGATTGCAAAACTGTGGTCCCAGACATAGTGGTAGATTTCTAGGCCAGTGAATGGCCACTGTTTTAAGCCACTAACTTCTGGGGTAGTTTGCTTTACACAAAGGCCAACAAGCCAGAATCTATTGTGCTATTACGGGACTGGGAGTTAACATGAGACTGTGAACTCCTGATACGCAGGAAATGAAGGCAGACGTAGGAGGGCAAGTAGAGAGGTGGCACCAGGAGCTGAAAAGGTTTTGCTTCTTGTAGGACATGCTTACCTCTGTGTACTTCTGAGCTCTGTTAATAGTGATCTAGAATAAAGGTTTCTGGCAGATCAGACTAGTGAAAAGTTCCTTTCCTTGCCAGCTGTGTCCCAAACATTTTGCTACTAATCAAGGAGAGGATTCCTTTAGTCCCAACCAAACAACTGCTATAAACTTTTTTTTTGAAGCCTGAAATATACAAGATAACACTGACTCAACTTTGCCAAGAAACTTCATCTAATTAGATTTCCAAGTTTTCCTTTAGCTTTTATCCATTGCCAAAGCAAGAAAGAACTATCTCAAAAGGGCTTCTGCATCTACTAGAAAACTGCCATCAATAGTAATGTCTTTTCTATTTTCTATGTAACATGTAGGTATGTCATCACTCCCACTACGAATCTAAATGAAAACATATAATGCACTTTGGGTAATGACAAACACATAACCCATCATATTTTTCTTTTTGCTAAGACTGTCAGGAAGCTCAAAGAGAAGTACAATGAATAATCAGAGTTCCATCAGTATTTTTACTTTTCTGCCTTTGTTAAAAGCTTTGATTTCAAGTTCTAGTCTAAAAAGTACATTGTCTTTTACCTTTTTGTCCCTACCTAAGCTAGTTTTAAACACTTTTTTGAAATATCTATAAAAAACTTTTAATAAAGTGTCTCTGTAGGGCAGGACAAGAACATAATTGTAGAGAGAAGGGTAATGCTGTATTTCATGTTTATTTTAATGTGTTGGGGAAAGAGGAGGCAGGAGTCTGCTCTCTGTGACTTTGCCAGATTCAGAATCAATGGTGGAGCTGTCAATAGCTGTGTTCACAGAGAAATACAATTTGCACCCTGCGTGGGGCCAGGTGTCATCCTGCTTGTGTTGCTCCTCCAGCCCACTCCTGCTGTCCACAAATCCCGGTGCTGCTGACTTTTGAATGACCTCTGTAAATCAGCACTCCCAGAAGTCCCGCTGATGAAACACCATTCTCCTCTTAAGAGGTCACTGGCCCTTCTTGACTATCCCTGTCTGGCGCTTCCCCTCAGAGCCAGTTAAACGCAGGCTGCTTGCCTATTCTTACTCCTTCAGGCTTAGATGCCAAATAAAAATGCAGAACTTACCTGTCTGGTCAGACAGAGCCCTTTCTCCCCTTCACCCCACCAGATATTCTTTTCGTATTGCTCCCATAAAAAGCAATTCACTCCATGGGGTGACCCCCAGAGAAACAAAATGCAGGCTGAGCAGAAGCCTGGTACCAATGGCTGTTTATCTGATTTAAACACCTAATGCAGTACTTTTTATCTGTTGCATAAAGGAAAATAAAGGATCAGGAAATTGATGCCTGAAGAGACTTTGCCCAGAAGGCACTTGCACGGGCCTCCTTGCAAAACAGCCCGGCTAGGCTTGTGGAGAAGCTGGTGCAGCTCCTCATCCTCTCCTCCACGCTCAGATGATCATTTCCCAAGGGTGCTCTGTAGGTCTGGAGGGCACAGGAGTAAAGGGCAGGACCACCCACCATTCATTCATTCTCAAATACTGCTCGCTATGTACTCGGTATTGATCCAGCTGCTGTGGCTGTACCTGTGAACACGCCAGTCTTACAGAACTTCGTTCCGTGGATGTTTAAAAGACACGTGATGTTCTCTGCTGAGAGGCGGGGAGACTGAGCATGATGGGGAGAGAGAGGGAAGAGGAGAGAGATTGATTTTTGAAAAAGAACCTCAGACACTGATTCACTGCTCGGAGACCCCAAGGCCTCTTAAAGGACTGTGCCTTCTGGGCCAAGCAGTAGCGCCAGTGCGGTTGGCGGGAAGACAGAGGGCCCGAGCTGAGCCAGATGCTAAGAGCCCCGTGTTCTCTTTCTTATAGCCGAGTGGTTCTCAACATCAACGCCGCTCCCCCTTCTCCAAGGGGATATTTGGCAATGTCTGTAGACAGTTTTTATTTAAAAAAGATTTATTTATTTATGCATACAAGAGCTGGGGTACAGGCCAGAGGTATGGGGCGTGAGAGGATTCCAGAGACAGAGTGGGGAGCAGACAGGCAGGTTGACTGAAATACACTGCTAGAGCAGCAGCGGGCGAGGCAGGAGAGGTCCAGTACGCCATGTGTGTCCCCTCCCTGGCCGGGGATCCAACTCCTGCTTCAGTGGCTACAGATGCTTCAGGGTGCGGTGCTTAACCCCTTGCGCTGCCAGGGAGGCCCCTGTAGACAGTTCTGATTACTGTAGTGGGAGTGCTGTTAATCTGCTCCCAAACATCCTTCATCACACAGGCTAGCCTTCCATGAGAAATCTCCATCTGGTTCAGTGTTCATAGTGTCGAGTTTGAGAAACTCTGCATAGCGCTTAATTACTGACGGAGGCACCATCCAGGAAACCTGAGCAGGTTTTCCTGCAGCGTTTTCAAACTGGAAGCCCCAGCTCTGCAGGAACTCAGGGACACGTTTTCTTTCTTCTTTTTTTTAAGATTTATTTTTATTTTTTTTTAATTTTGCATTTATATTTACTTTTTTTTTTTATTAGTTATATTTGACATCATTTGTAGTCCCCAGGGAGTACCCACCACCATTTCACCCGTGCACCATCACCCCAGTCCCTTGTGCACCCTC
>JAGFMF010011390.1:1611074-1641790 GCA_019455555.1 Galemys pyrenaicus
GTAACTATATTCTTTGTTCTTCCTTTATTGTACCCTAGTTGTATTAAAGTTCCTTTCCATTAAAGGTTTTGTATGTTTGTCTTAATGCAGCGGATGGCAAAACCCATTCAGAGAGGGCAAGCTTAAAAATTCTAAGTACTCCTCTCCCTAACCTGTAACAGAAGGTTCCTCAGTCTACTAGAAATGGAACTACCATATGATCAGGGACACGTTTTCTAGGGCCGGCCGGGCCTTCCTGCTTGGTGAGAGCCGGCTGGAGCTGAGCAGGAGCTGTCCCGTTTGAAGGCATACTAACAGGTAATGCGGCTTCGCAGGACAGCTGACTTAGCAGCTCTGCAGGGCCTGCGCTCAGAAGCCCCGCCGGCGATGCTCCTGACTCGTCCTGCTCACATCCCCGGGCACTTACCTGCCCACGCGCCGCTGGCCTCCTCTCTGCCTAAGGGCTTTCTCTGACCACAGTTGTGCACTAGGCTTCCCTGAGTGCTCTGGCGTTACTGTCTAAAGAGCTAGTCCTCTAGAAGGGCGGATAACCACTCCATGGTCTGGACTGAAATGTGCCCCAGTCCCAAATTCTAACCCTCCAGCACCTGAGAACGTAGCCTATTTAGAATAGGGTTGTTGCAGAAGGAATCAGTTGAGTTCATGCTTGTGTAGGGCTTCCTAGTCCAGTATGACTGGAGTCCTTGTAACAAGACATTCATATAATGACAGACACACAGCCATGTGACATGTGACATGTGACAACAAAGGCAGAGATTGGAGAGGTGCATCTTCAAGGCAAGAAAGGCCAAAAGTTGCTACAAACCCCCCAAAGTCATGGAGCCTGAGTCGAACACCTTGCCCTTGGCTTCCTGACTTCCAGAATTATGAAACAATTCCTGATGTTTAAGTCACCCAATGGGTGGTGCCTTGGAACAGCACCTGCAGAAAATGAATGCACCCCAGCTCCTCACCACCCAGGTGGCAACGCTGGGAAATTTCAATTTGCGATCCATGTTTCCATGTATGATGACTCAAGTCTCTCTACCTGCACACCTTGTCCTCCATCCTGGCTAATGGTTACTAAAAGAAACAAGAATAAAAATGGGGTATCAAGTATTTTTCTAAGGGCTCTGCATATGTTATCTCACTGAATCCTTTTGACAACCCTATGATGGAGACACGCTGCATCACTCCATATTGAAGGTGAGGAAATTAAGGCACAACATGACCTGCGTAATAATAAGTGGTAGCGTCAGGACTGACATCCATTCAGGCTGTCCGCTGACATTCCCACCCCATTCCCTAAGCTGCTGATGCGGATGAAGAGCCAGGCTGCTTAAGAAGAGCTGCTTGAAAATGCAGGCCCCAGGCTACCACCCCATACAGAGTGACTGTGGATCTGGGATGGGGGCCGAAACTGTCTTTCACACAAGCTCCCTTATGAGATTCTGCTGGGGAGCCAAGCTTGGTAACAACTGAAACCAGCAGGGTGGAAAGAGCCTCTTCTGGAACATGCTGTTCCAGTCCTGAACACGCCTCAGACTCTATCCCCCATACTTGCCCAGGTCAATTTTCTCTCCTGTCGCCCACACCCCTGGGGTCTTTCTTCCTGTTTTCCTTTTTCCAGTTGGTTTCTTTTCTCTGCTTGGATACCCTTGGATCTTCCCTGCTGAAATCCCCTGACTGTCCCCTCCAGAGAGCACTGACTTGTACCCTCTGCCACCCCCACAATTTCAGGCCAGTCCTGTCTTTCTCTAAACCCAGTCTGGATTTAGATTTGCCACTCCCTCCCTCCGGGGGAGGGCGGTGTGAACACCCCCACTGAGAATTGCTGGTAACTGCTAGTCTCCAATGGCGCTAATTTAAAGATTAAAAAGCACAGCACATTTTTGTTTATCCCTCTAAGCATGAACACTAGCTGGTCTTCCTCAGATCAGAAGATTAACTGGCTTTCCTCTAAAGCCATTTAGGGCCATTGAAATACAAATGATATGTCAACATGCTTTAAAAGAGAGATTATTCATTAGGATGCTGCGGTTGTCAAACCTAGCTGATCATCCACTTCACCTAAGGAGCTAAAAGACAGGTAAACAGAGGCACTAACCACGCCCTAAGCCCCTGAAGAATCAGGAGAGAGACTCTGGACTCAGATGGTCCTGCAGATGAGTGACGGGGAGCGTGGCTTGGACACCCCAGCATGAGCCCGGACTCCAAGCCCTGGGATGGCTTTGTTTTGTGCATTTCACTCTGAAATCACTCCAGACAAGCTTTCAAATCCTGGACAGTTTACAAATGCCTTCCACGCAGCTCATTCTTCTGTCCGTTACACTTAACAGCTGCACTTCTGTCCAGCTCCTTTAATAGCTGCACTTCTTCAAAGTCAATTGATAGTGAAGTAGATTTGGAATGGTTTTAGATGGTTCTCCTTACTCAGGGCTTAGGCAATGGCTCTGTCAGGAGCCCCACAGATGGCCTATAAAATATGCCTACGGGTGTAGACACTGTGCCATAACCTTCCTTGGAAACCTTAATTAATGCAGTCTTAGCAGGTTAGAGAAAGTCCCAGAAGGTCCCCCTGGTAGATCCGGTCATCTGTTTCCAGGTCTACTCTTTCAGGCCATAGCCAGGCATTAGTGTCCAGCCCTAACCTCAGGAACCAGAAACTCATGAATGGAACCCCTCATGAGTAGGGTTTCCACTGCCAGACTTTCAACATCCCCTAAAGTCCTCTTACCGGCTACAGAACGGCCTATTTTCCTATAGATTCTGTGTCCTGCAACAGAATAGCCAGAAGGGGTTTCTGAAGATGACTGTGGCAGGTGTTAAATGGTCCCCTGGCCAGTGTGGGATGTGCCGGCGCTAATCCTGTCTCTCTCACGCTCTCTCTCCTTCTCTCTCTGTCATACAACAAAAGCAGACAAACATACCTGGTAATATTTGCCATTGTCTGTGTCAACATCCCCACACTAGCTGGTTTGAGATACTAATGGATGCCACTGAGTGAGCTGGGAAGAGATGGGCTGGGTTGGGAGAGGGTGTTTACTGCCTGTTTTCAACGGTCCAGCCAGCCTGGCCCACTGGTGCTAGCTAGTGTCCAGGGAAGAAAGGCTGCAGCTCTGTGTGCCTTCCCCTTACTTATTACGTCATGGGCACTGTGCTCACTACTTTTCAACAATCCATCCCCATCTGAATTCATGTACTCAACAATTATATCTTAAGCATCTAAGAAGTACCATATATTATTCCAGAGTCTCGTCTTACTGAAATCACGCTGCCACCCTGCAAACAATGACATTTATAGCTAATGCTGATTTATTTAGTATTAACCACAGCCCTATTTTTCTCCTTCAGTCCTCTCCACAATGCCCTATAGAGGCAGCCAGTGCTGTTCTCACCATTCCATTGACTAGGAAGCCAGAGCTCAGAGAGGTGGAGGGTTTGTTCGGTGTTCCAGAACTAGGAGAGGGTGGGTTAGCAAGCGAACCTCGGCATCCTAGGTCACATGCTTAACTGCACTCACATTGTCTTCAAAGGACAAAGGAGAAAGGAAACTCTTGGATGAACCTGATATACCGAAGGTGAAAAGATGGTAAGGAATGAGCAAGGATTAAAACTCAGATGGGCCTCCCTGGTGGTGCAGTGGGTTGAGCGCCGCACTGAAGCATCCGCTGCACAGCAGCGTGAGTTCGATCCCCGGCCAGGGAGGGGACTCAAATGGCACAGCAGACCTCTCCTGCCTCGCCCGCTGCGCCCCTCAGCAGTGTGTTTCAGTCCATCTGCTGTTCTCTCCTCACTGTCTCTGGTTGAGTCCTCTCACCTCCCGTGACTCTGGCCTGTACCCCAGCTCTTGTATGCAGAAATAAATAAATCTTTAAAAAAAACCCAAAAAACCAAAACTCAGATCGGCCCAAGTCTACATCTTTTGCTGCCTGCCACTGTCCCACAGCCAGCCACAGGTGCCGTGTGTCTCGGGTCTCAACAGCATTCTGTGATCACTGACTCATTGCAGAAAGGAAAGTCCTCTTCTTAAAATCTTGTATCCTGAGACTCCCAGGGAAGGAATCAGAATGACAAATCAGCTTCCTTTTTGACTGGCAGGCTGATAAGAGTATTTACATCCAAAATCCGGTTTATCTGACAGAAAAATCCCTAATAAAGATCACAAAATGAGGGGAGAGGACCTATGTTTGGGTGAGGGTCTCCCAGGATGCCTACGACTCCCCTTGGCTTTCACATTATAATTTTGCCCAAGAAACCCAATGTGGACCGTGGACATAAGGTTGTCCGGACAACTGTGGGTGTTCGAGGTCCACGCTCCCACACTCTTCAGCTCCAGGCAGGTATTTCTGAATGCCCACACTCTCTTTGCTCCTGACACCCCAGCCAGGGAAAGAATCTGGTGTTTCTTCTCCCAGGGCCACAGCCCAGAGTTCTCTATTCATCCACCATGAGTAATTTGGAAAATAAAGATCTGAAAAATGGCCTAATAGAAATCAGAGTCTTTGTGGACTAAATGGTCTTGGGAAAGGGCCAGCTTGCATTTGTGCTCCCTGGGGCTGTGTGAGAGGGGAACCCCTATCGAGTAAGGTGGGCATCAGCCCAAACGCTGTGAAATTACTTAATAGGCATAATACGCTCCTGCTACTCTGATTGCTTTCAGCAGAAACCTCAGGGCATATTAAAAATGCTGTGACTGGTGATTAGCATCAGCTAAGTCCAGGCAGAGAGGATGGACTCCAGGCCCAGTCCCTTTATTCAGGAGAACTGGGCAGGCCCTTCCCTTGAGCTTCTAGGGAGGGCACAACTTAGAACAATTCCTGGTGGTGTCCCACCACACAAAAGGGATTCTAGGACAGCATCCCTCAGCCTCCTACCCTTACACACAGACACTCAAGAAACTGCAGTGGCCCTTAGCAAGTATACCAGAGGGCAACGTGAATCTGGTGCTAACTTCTGTTTTTATGCAAGGCTTCGACGGTTTACAACACTGTCCGGTTCAGACACTTGATCCAAAATCTCATGACTGACAGTCCAAGAGTTTATGATTATTCGTCTAAAATTCAAGATTCTGAGATCCCTAAAGCTGATGACTCTTGGATTCTAACTCCTATCGTCTGAGAGCCCAGCAGTCTAAGCTTCTGTAAGTGCTTCCTCCACTGCTGTTGGCCTGCAGGATCCAACGTCCTCGTCCCTTCTGGCTTCTCAAGCCCCTCTGCAGGACTCCACAATCAAGTCACTTCCTCTCACATGAGGAGCTTCATGGTGCCACAGTACCTTTGCACTAGCTGCCCCCTCTGCTTGGAACCTTCTTCCTGCCTCATCTCCTCATCTGACCCAACTCTAGTCCTTTAGGCAGTCTTTCTTCACACACAGTTCTCACAACTGGAGGAAAAGTTAGGGGAAGGAGGGGAACTGTTTTCTACTTGAACACTGACCAGTTGCTTGAAACGCTGACGTTACTACGGGCAAGTGGTGGGCTTGACATCAGGCCCTGAGGTCCAAGTCCTGCCAGCACCACCCTGAGCTTCCTGGGGGAAGAGCCAAGGCCACACAGGCTGTAAATCAGTGCTGCATTTCTGCAAATCGCTGCTGCTCAAGTGGTGTGACCGGTGCCTCAGCCTGACAGATTCACGACTGGGAGACCCAGCGGGCTTCGCATACGTATTTACACCACTGCCTGCTCTCAGGTTGGGAGGTTTGATGCTCTTTCTCTGAGCTAGCAGAACACCTTCAGGCAATTCATTCTCAAAGTGAACAGATCCCATGAAACGTGTGACAGCTAGAACCCAAGTGCTCTGCCCTCAACCTTTGAATTCTTATTTCCCTACTGAGCACAAGGGACTATGGCGATGGCGCAGGGGTGAACTGGTGGTGGGGAGTCTATGGGGGCTACACCTGAGAGGAGAAAGCAAACATACAAAAATGAACGATATAAAATACATATATATAAAGAAATAAATTATTTTAAGAAGTAAAATGAACAAACAATAGTAAAGAAAAAAAAAGAAAGATTTCTTGTAGGAAGAAAGAACAGAAGCTCAGTGGAGAATGAGACCTCAATTTAATTCCCACTGTGGCCATTTATCAGCTGTGTGACTTCAGGCACATGAATTAACTTCTCTGAGCCTCAGTTTCCTCCTCTTTGGGAGATGGAAGTGATGCTACCTACTTTATAGGATTCTGTGCCTGGCATGCTGGAAGTGCTTGGTAGGAGTTAATAATATTTGTTTGTTAGTCTGAACTCTTGTTTCCTTCCTTTGAAAGGAAGGAGACTAGGCTGGGAGCAGGAACGCCCCTCTGCTTTATTTGAGGAAACCAGGCCTGGACTTCCCCAGGCACAGGACACTGCAGGGCCACACCATCTGGCCACTCCATATTCAGTCCCCAACTACTTCCCTCTCCAACTTGTCATCCATTTATTTAACAATCCGCTTGAAGGAAATTTCAGTGTGCCAGGTACTCCAAAGGGGTTTATTTTCATTAAGACATTTAACTTCATAACGACTCTATGTGGTAGTACTACTAGTAACCGATTTTACAGATGAGAAGATGAAGGCACAAAGCGGTTAAATAACTTGTCCAAGTGCAAATCCTTACCAAGTGGTGGAATTGACATTCCAAATTTGTTCATTCCCAGCACAACCAAACTGCTCTGTGCATGGCAGAGAAATCTTCCATGATTTTGAAGAAAGGTCCCAGGGACAAAGATGCAGATCTATGCAATGGGAGGTGAGCTACATACATCTAAGGTGGCGAGACCAGAGATATGGCAGAGCACCAACAATTTTGCCATGGGGTCTGGTTCCGGGTAACCACTGTACCTGGCACTTGGTGGGGCACTTTTTTTCTGGATTTAATAAATAAAAGAATTGGGCCTCCCTGGTGGCATAAGGGGTTAAGCACTGCACTATGAAGCATCTGTAGCCACTGCAGCACGAGTTCAATCCCCGACCAGGGAGGGGGCACACATGGCACAGCAGACCTCTCCTGCCTTGCCCGTTATTCCCCTCAGCAGTGTATTTCAATCGATCTGCCTGTTCTGCTCCCCACTCTGTCTCTGGTGGATCCTCTCTCCCACCCACACCTCTGGCCTGTACCCCAGTTCTTATATGCATAAATAAATAAATCTTCAGAAAAAAATAGAATGAATGAATCATGTTTTGACACAATGCTTTCTAATAAGGAAGATGTCAACTCCCCCCCCAAAAAAGATTTTGATTCTCCTTTTCTGTAGTTCTCTCTGCTTTGGTCCATAGCCCTCATGTCCCACTGGCCTGTGAGCTCCTGGAGGAGGGACGTGGGTCTTCCTTGTGCCTGTATCCAGACAGTCCCACCAAGCCTGGCGTGCAAGGGAGGGTTGTTGGCTGCTGGATATACCATGGGACACAAGCCCTCAAACTGAAATACGAGGGTCTCTCTGGAGAACACCCACCAGAAGTCTGTGGTCCTGCTGCTCAGCCTCACAGCTCTGCAGGTGTTACTGATGCAGGCTGCCCTGAACCTCTCCTGAAGGCCAGGCACTGCTTGTGACGGATGGGGGCACACGGGCTCCCTGGATTTATTTCACATCCACTGTCCCTCTCAAACCCTATGGAGCCCCGTGAGTTAGTTAGTATTGTGGCCATTGTTCACAGGAGGAAACTGAGGATTAGCAAAAGTGAGATTGTTTTCTCAAGTCATAGAGCTCAGGAATGGCAAGGGCCAGACTCAGTCCCAGAGCTGGCGCGGGCTTTGCCATCTCCTTCGTCAAGGTCGCTGCTGACCTTCCTCAGAAACTGTGTCGCTCAGTGCACTTAAGGATAAATAAAGTAACAATGGAAAATGGGTCATGCTCTCCCTGAGCAGCCCTTCTGCTGCGTACGAAGTTTTCAGCTGGCATCCGCCGCTTCCTTGGGGTCAGCTAAAACCGAATCAGCGCTAGTCCCTCAGCCAAGCGTGTCTTGGCCATGGTATCTAGACCCATCTACAACTGACATGTACAGAGGATTGTACATACGCACCAGGCACTGTCCTACGTGTCCCACGTGACTTATGGAGGGCTGAGTCCTCACCCTGACTGAGAAGGAAGGGACCGAGAGGATCCCAATGTCAGAGCTGAAAGAGCAGACTCAGCTGGTCCAGACCCATCATGAAGCTTTGATCCAAATCACATACGTCTGCTCCCAAGTCCAGAGCCAATATCTGGTCCCCTAGGTTATGGATCTTTTGTGGGGCAAAGTGGACATGGTGAACTCTGGCCCCAGGGAGCAACGCCACGTTGGCTGGGCATGTTTATCAGGGAAGTAATATTTCTTGGGTTCTTGAAGTAAATTTCACTAGAGCTAGTTAAGGTATTACTGAGTATCTCGGTGTCAGCTACTGCTCTGGATGGTGGCTTTGCTCAGAGGGCAAACTATGCTCCCTTTCCTCAAGGAGCTCAGAGACTATGAGAGAGGATTCGCCATCTATAGCTACGTAATGGACACAGCCCACAGTGTCAGTGGGCTTCATCCACGAGGCAGTGAGCTCGTGCCTCGTGGATGAAGCAAGCACAGTGAGGGGCAGGCAGTGACAGGATGGGGGTCCAGCATCTGTGGTCTCTAGGCGGAGGAAACACCAACCACAGAGGGACACTGAGGAGGAAGCTGTTTGGGTTTGGGATACCGGAGACACAGTTTTGGACAGCAGGAGACCCTCCAGACAAGGGCTCAGCATGTGGTCTGGCCCAGCGAGGGGCTGGGATGCAGGCAAAGGCCCTGGACTGAGGTGTGAGGTATCAGTCAGCCTGGCAGAGCATGCCCAGACAAGTGGAGCAGGCAGCCCCCCCTGAAAGGCAGAGCTGGCCTTCAGGCACTCCTCTCAGAGCCCCTCAGCCTGGGGATGCCAGCCTCAGCCTGGAAACTGAGCAGCCACGGGTCAGAGTCAGAGGACCAGCACTGTCCCCCAGGCAAAGGCTTTCCTAGCATGCTTCAGGCTCCAGTGGGATTAGAAGAGGCTGGAATTGAAGGAGACTCTTAAATCCAGGCTTGGGCCCTGGGTGGGCCATTGTCCTCGGGGTTTGGCACAGAGTCATCTGATACAACTCACTAAGTACTTCAGACTGCTGGGGCCTGCACTGGACCCCACATATAGATAAAAATACGCAATTGCTGGAAGCACTGGGGTTCTTTTCTTTTAAGTTCAGAGCCTAGGGCTAAGGAGCTCCTCACCGGCACCCACGGGAGGGCTGTCTCTGACTACTTCCAGCTCCATCCCAGGCCCCCTAGGCCTCCCGCCCACCCCGCACAGGGGTGTCTCTTCCTTTAAAACTAACTAAAGCAGAGCCCTGGGCCCAGCGATGCTCTCAGAGTGCAGGACATAGGCCCGTACTGGCCAGGGATTCCAGCACGGAGGCTGAACTCTCTTAGGAGCTGCCCTCTGACATCTGCAGCCGTCACAGCCCACAGGCTGCTGGCGCTGCTTCTGCCAGGCCTTTCAGAAATGATTTTTTTCAGACCTCTGCATTTCAGCAACATATATCATCAACTACCTCTAGTGAGACTTACTTCAGAAACCCAAGAAATATTACTTCCCTGGTAGACATGCCCCAAATATTGAAACATCGCTCTTCCTCTCTTCATGTCCCCTTTGTGTTCCTTTCATTCACACGTCCAACTGGCAGAGATTTACTAAGTGCAATGGCAGGCAGAAGGCCACGCCCCATGCTGGGGATGGAGAATGGGTGGGATTTCATCCTTGAGAAGCTCAGGGTGTAGTGGGAGGAAACCGTTAAGCAGATCAGGTTAGTGCATTGAAATACGCTCTAAAAGTGCACCGAAAATACAGTGCAGGATGGGTCAAGTTTTCCGTTCTTGAGCTTGTCTCAAATGGATGAATGGCTTTGCTAGAAAGACAAAGGGCAGCAAATAGTGTCCCAGATAGAAAAACATAGCTCCATGAAGGCTGGGTGGCATGAATGTGCACGTGTGTTGGGAAATGGTAAGTTGTAGGCAGTGCCAAGTGTGGGCTCAGCTGAGCATGGGGTGCAGTTTAAAGAAGGGGGAGAGGACACAAGGGTGGCAGGTGGGTAGCAAAGGGGCTTGAAGGCCAGGCCGAAAACTAGTAAGGAGTTGTAAGAAGCTTTATCTGGAGTCCTCCTCCTACCGGTCTTGGAAAGATGAAATGAAAGATCAGGAAGGGTCTTTTATCAGTTTGTTAATTAAAAAAATGTACTGCCACTGCCCATTCCATAATCCAGGCAAGGGAGGTTTTGGTATTACTTTTAGCCCCCAACAATACAGGGAGTAGATTCTGCACTCAGCTCTAAGCCTCAATCAAGCCTACCCTGGGTCTCTACCAAAGGTCCTAGGACCCTTGCTTCAGCAGGCAGGACATGGATGGATGTGCTAGGGGTGGCACCAAAGGTTGGGCCTAGCCTGGTCTCTGCCAGGGTCATTGAGTCCCTTCCTGACCTCATCCTCACCTTTCTCAGCAGGCACTGGGTTCCTCACTCTCCCAGAACATGCAACGTTAGAGCTGCCAAGCCTGATGTTCCCACCATGGAAACAACTCCTGGGTGACCCAGGTGTGTGCCAGACTGTCATGGAGCAGGATCCAATATGATACCCAGTCTTCTGAAGAGAACTCAGGCAATGAGTCAGGCTCATAGCAAAGCCTGCAGTGGTCTTCAGCTTCAAAATCTGAGCTTTTTGTCAGCTTTCTTGAATCATCCACTCATTCACTCAGTGAAAATATGAAGGACATGGTGCCAAAAGCCCACCCCCAGGGAAGACGCAGGCCCTGCTAACCTGGCCTGCAAGGCCCCACAACAGAACTTCAGCTATAGAGAGAGTTCCAATGTCTCTATGACTGGTGTAGCCAAGAGATCTACAGCAAAAGCCTGGTAAAAATGAAGTGACTGTGTCTGCCCAGAAGTAAAAGAGATGGCCTGAGGGGAAGCAGGTAAAGGGAAGGAGAAGGGAAATTAACCCACCTGAGCATGGACTGTGTGCTGGGGCCTCATCTATAGCATCTCATTTAATCTTCACAATGATTTCATGAGATCAAACTGGGACCAGAGACAAGGAGAAAGGTGAAGCAGCCACTTCAGGAAGGCCAGGGAGCTCTGGACCTGCCTACCAGAGGCTGGAGTTGGCTGGATGTGAGGTGCTTATGAATGGTCACCACACTTGAGGGGAGGGGAATGGACCCACACAATAGCTTTTGAGATGGTATCTTCCACAGAGTAGAGGGAATGATACAGAGAAAAGAAGAGGAATGAAAGAGCACAAGTGGATGTGAGTGAGGAAATAAGATATGATGGAAGAAGAGAAGGTTCTGGAAAACTGGGGAATGTGAGGGCAAAGCACATTGACCTGATATGAATGTCAATCAACTTCCAAGAGACTCGCCAGCACTGGTGGGTACAAGGGCAGTGACAGCTACAGGGCAGAGCCCAAGAGAGAGGCACCATCTTCCTGACTCTGGAGAGCCTGTCTGGACCATGGCCACTGTGCTTTGCTATTAATCCATCTGGAACCAGACAACGAACCCACACAGAAGAGAACCACGTTTTCAACATCTGCAAAGGATCCTGAAGAACTTGGACAACTGAAAAGCATTTCCACAGCTTGAAAGAGTGAAGGACAGGCAGGACATTGGTGCAGCATGCCCACGGCATTCACAAGCAGTGTTTGTCTTTCTTGATTCTGGCCTGGAATCCACAGAAGTGGGATCAAGCAGGGAAACATTTTTCTAGATGACAAGTGAGAGAGTCTGTGTAGCGACTGTAAGGCCAGAGAAGAAATTCATGTACCGGTTACTATGGAGAGCAGCAGGGATGGTGGAGAAAGAAGCCATGTGTGGGAGGTGGCCATGAGTCAGATGAGGAAAGCATTGGGGTGGGAGCTGAAAGCAAAACTTCTCTTCTCAGAAGTGAACTTGGCAATAAGAGTAGCATGGTAATAAGAGAACTCAAGGCTGAAGGCCCAACATGGAGATGATCCCATTGGTATTGCAAAGATTGGCAGGTGATTTAAGTCTGGGGGAACAGAGCTGCTACCTGACACCAACTAAGCCAGGGTAGATGTGTTTGGTGAGGCCAAAAGGGGAGGACAGAGGTGAACGCTCTGGACCTTTAATCTGCCAATGGTGGTCTGATCAGATGGAGCAAAGGGACACTGCAATTCTGGTCCAGAAGACAAGATTGGTTGGGATGCACTTAGGAAGGGAGGGCTGCCCTTCCATTCAAGCAGGATGCTTGATCCCTTGCTGAGTCAAAGTTCCTACTCCTGATGACCGCAGGGAATGATGCTACGGCTATTTGCCCCTTTGCGCATCTGAGAGATCTAGGAGAATCTGATGAATATTACATGTCTTTTCCACAGGAAAAAAATGCACACACACATATGCACACAGATGGACCCGCGTACATATATGCAGACACACACCCTCTGTCTGTATTTCAGGGGTGTTAGGAAGTCCCCAAAGCCAATCCATGGTCCTTCTAGAGCTCTGATTAAAACCCTCTGCTGCTCTGGGCTTATCAATTCCTGTCAAGCAGGAAGAATTGATGAAATGGGGTGTTGGGAACTTCAGGGGAAATGTCCATAATCTTCTCACAGAGCCTGTTAGAAAGAGTAAGGCCAGGCAGACCCAAAGCCTGGGCTTTAGCAGACATATTTCAAAGAGTAGATGAGAATGTAAAATGTACTCTCGTGGGCTACAGGCTGTGAAAGGAAGTCCTTCAGGACCAAAATTCTGCTTGTACAATCAGCGATTATCCAAAAAAGAGCATAGGAAAACACCCAGAAAAATCAGACCCAGGGGAATCACTGAGGGGGCTCATATTTTTGAAAGGTTGTGTGGAGAAAATAGAAAGGAGATTCAAAATCGCAGTCAACTGGAATCTCTAAGAATAGAGTTCAGAAGATGAATGAGAAGGGACCTGTGTGGGGGGCCCGTGGCATAACGTGTGAGATGTCGGAGAGCACACTCATCACCTTCGCTTCCATTCCACACCTCGCTCCAGGCCCGCGAGAATAATGCTTGATTTGCAGGGAAGAGGAAGGAAATTAACATTTATTAGATAACTGCTACATTCCTGCACTAAAGTGCCCCACAAAGTATAGGCATGATTTAATCTTCCATACAACCCTGAAAGGAGCTATTGGTATTTGCATTTTATAGATGAGAAGACTGAGGTGTTATGCACTATGTCCAACGTTGCATTCTTAATAGGAAGCAGAGGCTAAATTTAAAACTGTCTGTTCTTCTCCAAAGCGTGCTCTTCCATGTCTTCTCTCTCTACTTCTTAGAGGTCATGGGGTGGGCCCTGACCTGGTATACCTCATGGGGCAGGCCATGCATGAGCTCCCGGGCAGCTGACGTGACAAGGAGGACGGTGTAAGTAACTACCACGTGAAACATTGGCTACGGGCTGGTAAACGCTAAGTACTTTCTACAACTAGCTCCCTCATAACTCACAGGGTTACAGGAAAGCTTATTTTGAAGTACTTTTTCTAGTTTAAAGATGAGAAAACTGAAGTACAGAAAGATCAGGGCAAGTCACCAGCTATAAGTAGCAGAATCAGGATCTGAACCCACGTCAGTCTGCAGTCCTGGACCTGTAAGGAGTGTTATACATGAATGTGAAGATAGCGCCTGACTTTCCAGGTCTCCAGGGAATCCCAGTCTCCTGGCAGAGAAGACCACCACTTGGGACTTAAGATTCACTGGTGATAATCCCACTGAACTAATACGCAGAAGAAAGAGGCTGGAAAACTAATGGACACCTGGGTTTCAGCCCAAGGAAGGAAAAGGATTATTTACACTACAGCCAATGGGAATGAACACCACGCACAGGCAAGATTCCCTTTCTAAGAGGGAAGACACATAAAACTGGCATGGGCCAACATCCTAAAAACAGGACAATGGTGTTTGAGGGAGGCTCAAGTCCCCGTGGCTGGGGCAGAGGGCAGCAGGGTGGGCAGGACAGAGCTGGAATGAGATGCAGGGGCCCTGTCTAGGTGATTTGTCTTTAGCCAAAAAAGTGAAGGCAAGATTGGAAGGGAGGTGGGTCTTCCTGGTGGCGCAGTGGGTTAAGCAACGCACTATGAAGCAGACCGCAGTCACTGCAACACGAGTTCGATCCCTGCCGCCGCCCAAGGAAGTGATCCACATGGTGCAGCAGACTTCTGCCTTGCCCGCTGATGCCCTCAGCAGTGTATTTCTGTTGATCTGCCTGTTCTGTTCCCGGCTCTGTCTCTGGTGAATCCTCTCACCACCACCACCCCATCACCCCCACACCTCTGGCCTATACCCCAGTTCTTGTATGCATAAATAAATAAATCTTTAAAAAACAAAAATAGGTTTTGACTACCTACATAATAAAATGGTGATTCTAGGGAATAGGAATAAACCAGCACAGGTCTACCAAAAAAAAACCCCAATAAATGGATCACATTTCTTTCCTTAATGTCTTATTAGCAATGCAGTTCAGGGAAACATATAAATAATAATGATAACAATTACAAACAGTAGCATTTCAAAAATTTTGAGAGTCACAGTGGCATAATGGTTAAATAAACACATTTTTGGAGTTACATTAGCAGGAAAGGGATTTTTAAAATCCCATCTCCCCACCTACTAGTGTGTAAACTTGAGCTATTTGTTCTACCTCACTGGGCCTGTGGTCAAAGTTGTAAAATTGCAATAATAATTAAAACTACCTAACAGAGTTGTCATGAGGTTAAACAGTTAACACACATGAAGCTTTCAGAAGAGGTACTAAATACTTGGTGTTGCCTATTATTATTATAAATGGCATTTATTAAGCACTTACTATGCATTAAGCACATAACACTCAAGGTCTTTTTTTAAAAAGCCTGGTGGTTTTTAAAATAGGCCCACAAGGTTTTTGACATTTCCTTTCTTCAAGAAGTGGGACTTGATTCCTTTCCCGATGAGTGTGGACTGGACTTAGTGACCTGCTCCTGACAAAGAGACTATGGTAGAAGCAAAAGAATTTCACTCTGAGGCTGGGGCATAAGAAACATCACAGTTTGCTCATGTCTTTTAGATCAGTTATTCCAGGGGAAGCTAGCCACCACATCGTGAGGAAAGATCCATGCAGGTCCTCTGTCCACAGTCAAACCTTCACATGATGACAGCCCCAGCCAACACCTTAACTAGTTTCATGGTCCAGAAACATGCAACTAAGACATTCCTGGAACTCTGCTTCTTAAAGATTGTGTGCAATAATCTTAGTTTCCCACCAAGACTGGAATAAGTTAGACACATCAAGAGATAACAACTAAAATAAAAACTAATGTAATTGATAACTAATACAAAATCTGCCTTCTCCTTTAGGAAGTTTGTAAACTCAAAATGTAAATGAGCAATCAGGGATAGTAGCAAACCAGAGAGAGCATATTCTCTGTAACAAAGGCATCTGCCCAAGTCCAGCTCATTGTCACTAAGGGCTTTTTAAGGGAAGTTAGAAATCTGCATATTTTGCTGAGAAATCGCCTCGATTGATAATGAGTTCACATTTTAAACAGCCCTGTGCAGACCAAACAAAAACTTTTCCAGAAAGCCACCATTTTGAAACATCTGGACTGGACCGTCCATATAACCAGGGGAATAACCAGGGGCAACAGTCACTAGTTGAACGACATGCAAGGGGATAGGATCTTGGCTCACCATCGGCGCCTAAGGGGTTTTGAGCAGCAGGCAAAAAGCTGTGACTTTAGTTCTATCGTAAGTACATTTTTTTTTCCTGATAACTAAAAGATAGAGAAATATTCTCATTAACATTTGTGATTGACAACACTGTGATTTTTTAAAAATAAATTTCAACAGGGGCAATGATGAATCAAATCCAAAAAGATAAAATCTGACAAACATAAAATTAGAAGCTGTGTACCTGGGTCCCAAATTCAAGCACAAGAAACACGAAGAAGGAAGTAAATGTGTGTTTGGCACTGAGGCAGCTTATATGCAAAGACACAAAAGTTGAGGTGAGAAATACCCACTGGCCTCAAAGTGAACTAAAGGCACAGAGAGGAAGCAACAGAGAGGAAGAAGAGGCATGAGGCACATGTAACCTCAGAGGAACCTGCCAACAGGTCAAGAGCTGCAGGTTCCAAACCATGGTCAGTACCAGGAGGCACAACTGATTTCTGCAGGTAGTATGGAGGGTAGGTGTGGTGTGGATCCCATCCCACCTATTGTCCCAACAGTACAAAAAAACAACAACACACAGAGAAAACTAAAGGAAATGGGCAATCAGAACCAAAAACAACCGAACAATCAAATAACAACAAGATCAAAAGATTAAAGATAAACCCAAGGGACCATGGGGGTGGGTGGACGGAGCGGAGGGCAAAGATGGTGATGAGATGTAAAGAGCACAAGGGACTGAGGTGACGGTGCACGGGTGAAATGGTGGTGGGAACCCACTGGGGAAAACAAACGATGTCAAATGCAATTAAATATAATAAAATTTTAAAAAAATAAATAAAAAGAAAACTCAGAGGTCACTCCTACAGGGAGCATGGTCCATCTACCTGATTGGGGGCCAGGGACTGTGTCATATGGGCAAAGCAAGAACTGAGTTACAGAGCCAGCATCTGACAACCAAGTTTAAATCACTTGCCACTGTCATCTTTCAACTTCTCCCACATTAATATGTAATGAAGCAGGGAAGAAGAGAAGTCAGGTCGAGGTCCATGATGATGATGAGCCTGGGATTCACCATACTTGCTACCTGGGTAGGGTACTCAGCCTTCAGCCTTGAATCCCATTTTCATTCTTAAATATGCTTTTCATTCCTGGCTTCGATGTCACCAGGAAAACCCGTGTAGTTACCAGGCTAATCCTGACTTGACAGACGAGTGGTGAATGGTCCTGCGGCAGGGTGCAGCTCTTTTTCCACCTCCTGACAGACCCTGTGTATTGGAACCATGTGGTGAGGATATACCGGGGTTGATGGTGTAACAAGCTTTAAATTTCCTCAAAGTGGGAACTAACTGACTTGGCTCCAGTGCCTGGAACAGAACTAAGTGTCTATTCCTTGCAGGAATGCAGGCAGTTCTGGGATAAGGACACAGGAGGGCGGTAGTGAGTTAGGGACAGAGGGGATGATGAGTCCATCATGGATGACTCAGAAGGCTGGGCTGAGATGCGATGGGGAGTTTTTGACCAGTTTTGAACATCATGGTAAGCAAGGTCCTCTCAGCAATGGTGTGTATTCTGGGAGACTGGAAGTCACAGACTGGAAGTGGGCAGTTACTCTTATCTTAGAGATGACCTACTCTCCAGAATTCCCATAAACCAATGCTTTCAGACCACTTCAAGTTTTCACAGTACACTTAAGCTCCTTCTTCACAAGTTGACTATGTGACTCCTAATTGCAGCTCTCAGAAAGTCATCCCTGCCTCTATAAAGACTTGATGAACCCCCAAGATGAGTCTGGATGCTGTTCCCCTGAAGCTCTAGCACTTCCCAGTCTGTCTCCCCTACTAGACAGCAAGCTTCTTGAGGTGAGGGCTACATCCAAGGCATGCTCAGTTATAGCTCTAGTGCCGAGCACTGAACTTGGCACAGAAAAGATGGTCTGGAAAGGCTTTTTGAAAGGAGAATGAACGGTTCACTCCTGTGTCTAGGAGAGATTGCATGAAGCTCACCCATGTAAGATGAACTCTTCCTCACTCAGAGGACCATTTGCAAGATAAGAGCTTTCCATACTCCGTCATGGAGTCAATTTAAGACATACCTCCACCCACACACATACACCCTTAAACTGCTTAAGTCCAGTTCACAGCATTGCAGAAATGTAAACACTCGGGCAGACTGTTCTGGCTAAAGATCTCTAACTGACCTACCATAGGTACCCAAACCCCTTACAGTGGGGGAAAAAGTGTTCTTCTATATTCCTGTAACTTAGAAGATACTCAGAAAACCACAATGTGTTCAACCCCAGAGATTCTAGGCCAGGGAGCTCAAAGCACAGAAAACTTATCTCCTTTTCTAAATGAGAAACAAATACACATACAAATTCAGATCAACCTCCTGAAGGTGGTCAATAAGTGCAATCCCTCATATTGCTGCAGGGGAACAAAGCGAGGATTTAAGTCATTGTGTGACTTTGGCTCTGAGGAGCTACGTGCAGGACTGGTGCTGGGTGGCATAGTCAGGTTCACTGGCTCCCAGCCCTCTGCTCTAAAGCCTCAGCCACCACCATCCCGACTGTGCTGGCTCTAATAATGCAGGTGGAAGGGGGTGGGGAGACCACTCCTGGCTCCTATTTGACATTCTAGGCATAAAGCATATCCAGGAACTAGAATACTGGGATCTATCTGCTAGGGAATAACTCTCCTTGCTATTTTGATTAAACAATTCACCTCAATATTGTTAATTAAATAGTAAACAAGAGAGGGGTCAGGCTGCTTTGCATACCATAGAACAAGACCACTAAGCAAACATTTGAGAAACCACTTTGTTCCAGGCTCTAAGCATTAAAGAAATACAAAACACAGTCCCTGGTCTCAAGTAATTCCCAGACCAATGGATGACAGCTATGACAAAAGATGAATAGGCTCCATTCAGACAATCCAGGCAAGTAGAAATAGCTCAAGGAATTCTCAATAACTAACTCTTGGTGAAAATCAAGGAGGGCTGCACAGAAGAGGTGACATCTCACTGGATCTTAAGGGATGAAGAGAAGTTTGCCAGATGGCTAAACATGAGAATGTCCTTCTAGTCAGAGGAATAACATGTACCAAAGCCAGAAAATATGAAATGGGCTTATAAATTGAGTAAATTAAAAGTGATCTCAGATGGCTGGCACAGAATTCTCCATGTAAGGAGAATTAGGCTGCTAGACTAGCAAGCAAATAGTACCGCAACAGGAGAATCATGCACTCATGATTTATTTTCTATCACCTTGGGAACACTACCCTTCAATGTGTTTAGAGAACATAGATTGCCTTTAAATGATCCAGCCCCGCGGAATTAGATTTCTTTCCCCCTCATCTATGAAATGTAAGCAATATTCTCAGAAAAAAATAACTATTGTCATTGGGGGCGTAGACATGTTTTAATCTGTGATGACAGTTTGTCTTGATTCATAAACTGCTTATATCATATTGAACCAGCTTTGATGGTGGGCGGCTTCCTCTGATCGGTGCTGTGCTGAGCAGAACTCTGCAGCAACAGAAAGCAAAATAATGAGCTCTTTTTGTCAAGGTGCCCACGGGCCTCTGCTCGGCGTGTGGTTATAAGGGAATGAAGACTTCAGCCACAGCTCTCACCCAGAAAGATTTCACAAGGCATCCATTCAGGGCCTAAGTCCTTCTCTTCATGGATAGCACCAGCACCCCAAAAATTCTTGGAACTCGAAGTGCCAGTTCTTTTCCAGACCTGAGAAGTGACATCCCCTCGCACCTGACTTGCATCTGTAAGCAGGAACAGTCCATGGGAGGGAAACAGGAGTATACGAAGGCCGCAGGCAGTGCCGCTGGCATCTGACAAGAAGCCTCAGGTGTCCCTGGGAGCCCCTGGGGATGGCGTGACGCTTGTTTCTCTTTGGTGTTAGCACAGCTCTGGGAGGTGGGTGCTTTTCTCTTCCCTGCTTCAGGCATTCCCCTGAGGAAAATGAGCTTCAGAACGGGGAAAGAAAGGTGCTCATTTAGAAAGAACATGTTTTTCTTAGGACTGAAGGGATGATGATGCCCAAATGTGGTGTGCAGGAGATACAAGGATACAGAACAAAAAGCAAGGGGTGTGCAGAAAGCCAAGCTGGATTTGTAATGAAGCATCTGACCCTGAACTTGAGACCTCTTAGTGTCTTCAAAGTCAGCTTAGCCAGCTCACTGCTGTATGAATCCCCCACACTGTATTTCCAGTATAGGGTTCGCCTTTGTTTGATGAGTCCCTGTCAAGGAGAACTCAGTCATCTCTAAAAGCAGCACATTCTCCCGTTGAAGAACTCCGATACCATGTTCTTTCCACAGTGAAGAAGAAATCTACCTTGCAGTCACTTCTGTCCACCAGCCTCAAGCTTCGCTCTGTGGCTCCCTAGCCAGCCTTTCAGTTTGTGAAGCTGCTGTGGACACTCTAGACTTCCCTTGTGGAAGCTGACTATCCCCAAGTCTTTCAACAACCCTCACGTGTCTTCTCCTATTTCTGAGAGACCTAATCATATTTTTCTCCGTCTGGAACTTCTTCAGGAAGTCCCTACCGAAGGTCCAAACCCAGAGCCCTATCTCCTACTGCCCTGCCTCTGCCAAGGCGGAGAAGGGCTTTGACCCAAGCCAGTGCACAGCACCTGGCTAGACAGCTCGCCCAGCAGACAACAGCCCTGTCTGGCTCAGAGCTGTGCCCGGGGTCATTTCTCAGCTGCGCTGTGGACTCCGCTGACCGCTGCACCCACGCTGCCCCTGCAGGTGCCACTGGCGGCCCGGTGGGTACCATGCTGTACCCACACTGCTCAGCAGGTGCCACTGGCGGCCCGGTGGGTACCATGCTGCACCCACACTGCTCAGCAGGTGCCACTGGCGGCCCGGTGGGTACCATGCTGCACCCACACTGCTCAGCAGGTGCCACTGGCGGCCCGGTGGGTACCATGCTGCACCCACACTGCTCAGCAGGTGCCACTGGCGGCCCGGTGGGTACCATGCTGCACCCACACTGCTCAGCAGGTGCCACTGGCGGCCCGGTGGGTACCATGCTGCACCCACACTGCTCAGCAGGTGCCACTGGCGGCCCGGTGGGTACCATGCTGCACCCACACTGCTCATCGTGCTCCAGTCCAGCTGCCGTGCATGGTGGGGACAAAATCCTGCCCTGCTGCCAGCAGCTTCACGAGAAGTGCCAGGGACTCGTGCTCCCGACTCCTGCCCCTGCTCCCCAGGGAGTGGGCAGGACCCCAGAAACAAGATCCGGAATCACTTCCAGGCAGCCTGGCTAGTCCACAGAGCCTGTACCCAGAGACACCAGGCAGATGGTTAGCCCTGCCACTTGCCTGGCAGCAGGAGAACACCCCCACTGCTCATAGGCCCCCCGTAACACCGGCTTTTTCCCTCGGAAAGGAGTGCCGAGGGAAGAGCATGTAGGCACAACGTGGAGCCAATTATCTCTGCTCCAGGAACCGGGGTGGCATGGACCCCTGGGCTCCCCAGGGAAACCCGAGCTAAGGCGCCCGTGCCTCCGCCCGCACCATCCATCTGCAGAGGGCAAGGCTCGTGGCTGCCTTGGTGGGATCCAACTTGGCTGCTTTTATCCTTGTGCCCTTCCCGGGAGAAGAGCTGAGGCCACCGAAATACAGGAGGGCAGGAAGGATGGAGCTGGGGCTAAAACCCTTGAAGGCCGCTGTGAACCCTGGGTTCTGAAGACTACAGAGCCTGAGCGAGCCTGACCCTGGGAGCGGTGGCCCATCAGCGAGCTCCCTACTCTCCTGCCTGCAGCCACGTTCTCAGGCAAGTGTGGCTCTGCCTCACCTGGTTTCTAAGCTAACTGAACTCTGACGTCATCTCCATCCCAACCAAACCCAACTCCACCCCCAAAGTCACCCAGACCTTGACTCCTCCTATGGCTCCAGAGTCGGCTTCACCATGGCCCTGGTCTCAATTTGGAAGTGACTGGCCACACCCAGTCCATCGCCAGCAGATCTGTCGCCCCCGCAGCCCCAGGCCTCCCAGGTCAATCCCATGTCAGGAGGCAGAGGGCAAAAGGGGTCCCACCTATAACTGGGGAACAGATTCAAAGACAGGAACTGCCTTGCCAAACTGCTGTACTGTGCTCTTCCCACACTAGCACACTTCACGTGGCCCGTACCTGCTTGTTCTCTCGCTGTTTGAACAGAAAATCCTGATTCAGTCCCTTGTTGCTTTTCTTTCCTGAGTTAGGGACAGACCTGGCCATCATTCATATTTCTGCCTGCTCTGTGCTGGGTAACGGGAGGAAGCACGTGTGGTCAGGTCAGGACAAGGCCTGAGGGATCAGCTCCTCTTCCCTTTCCTTCCTCTGTTTCAGTTTTCTAGGCTCTGAAGGAGATAAGGAAATCACTGCATCACTATCTTAAAAGTATTTGGTTTTGTTCCAACTGTATTCACATTGAGCTTAAGACTAAACTAAGCCTATGTTATCACTTCAGCAGAAATTAGTTAAATAAATCCTTTCAAAGTGAATTTAGATTTTGGAAGGAATGAATGGACAGTGAGGGGGGTGGGTTTCCGGTGATGGGGCGGGGGGCTTTCTTCCTCCTCAAGTCACAGAGCATGGATTTTAGGAGGTAGAGGAAAGAGAACCTATGGAAGCAAGAGGACTCTCTGACAAAGTCAAGTCTCTGAGGTTGGCAGAATAGAAGAATATTTCCTCCTCGGGAAAATTAGAGAGAAGCAATGAATGCAGACCACACCGGGCAGATCTCTGGAGCGCCTTTCAGCCAGGCTCTGGGCTGAAGGCTGGAGGCTGCCTTTAATACCCCGGAGCAGCAGAGGAAGTTAACATTTTACAAGGGTGAAAAAAGTCAAGATTAATCAAGTAATGATGGAAAAGAGTCCTGCTTAGCAAAAGAAATATGACTTTTACTTAAGTGGATGTGTGTCTCTTTTCAACCTATGGCTGGATTTCTGAGGCTCTGTCTCCACACAGGCAGTTTTTTTAATGCAACCTGATGTTTTAGCTCCTTCAACGTGGTACTTTTATAAAAGATATTTCTATGGGATGATTTGTCTCTATGAGCCATGAGTAGATAAATATTTCTGCACAATATGTCTCCCTATTTCTCCTTTCCTCTTATGAATGACTTTAATGTGCACTGCCATTTCCATCAAAATCTATTAGAGCAATGATTAGTTTACTGAATTTTAAAGTAACACCTATTTAAAGCACCTATTTACTGAGTAACTACCACGGGCCAGCCAACTAGACTGGAGTAGCAGTCTAGATTAGCTGCCAGGACTATTGTAGACAATCCTCCTTCATTAAATAGGGAGATAGTCGTCACGGTATCTGCAGTTCTCATGCAGAGTATTTCAACTTTTACCTGTAACTTGATAGTTGTTACCAGTTGCCATCATGGAAAATCAGAAAAGGTACAATAAATCACTGAGTCCCATTACAGTGCTACAGCAGTGCAATAAAGGTAAGGTTGAACAAGCGGGGGGCCTAGGATTAAGATGTCATAAAAATTAGGTTATGATACCAAAATAATTTCAGAACACAGCCAAAGTCATGTTCTGAGATAACAACTATCAAAAGAAATAGGGAAACTGGAATTCAAGCAGGACCCCCAAAGATAGAAAGCAGCAGAAGAGAAAAGAGGTTTCAAGCACGCCCAGGGTCCTCTCCTTGTCAGTAGGTGTTCCCATTATTTTTTTTTTGAAAAGCCCAGGGCTTTACCCTCATGAGTATGGGTCGTCAGGTCCTTTTAAGAAAGGTGAACCAAGGAGAAGTATTATCTATGGGAGATTTGCACTAAGATGGGGTCCTGGGGCCAAGCTGGACCAGAAGGGGCACTTACCTAGGGCAGAATCAAAATTGCAGAACAAGAGAAAGACTCTGAATCAAAGTCAAGGTGAGGAACAAGCCCAGAGCCAAGTACTGAGCCTACATAGATGAGAACCGACAGATTCCCAAACCAGGAACTGGGAACAGGTTTGATTCTGCACATGCAGTGGGTGAGGCAAGGTATTGAGGCCCAGGCTGTGAGGGGTGGAGCCCCCAGGGGATGGCAGTGTGGGGGACTGGCTGTGGGATGCAAGGAGGATGTTAAGGGCTGACATGGTCCCTTTATAGTCATGTAGCTTTCTGACAGGCCCAGAAAAGGGCTGGAATCGAATACCTGGAAGGATCCTCCACTAAGATCAGTGAATTGTCCCTTGAGGAAACTGAACAGGCAGTTTCTGCAACGAAGGAGCAATTAGGGAAGTTGCTTTTCCCTGAGAGAGTCACCTCCCCTGAGACATAACCTACACCTCTTCAGCACACACCTCTCTGCTCTGCAGAGCCAGAGATAAATAGCAAAGGCCACTGGGCTTCAGCTTCATTTATTACTATTCAGAAATAGCTCTGTGGAACTTTCTCAAAGTCAAGTGCATGATGTAGTCAGCCAGTGCTGCAAGATGATTTACGGGACAGGAGCGGAGATATTCCCTGTGACCGCTATTATTCAGACACAGAGAACACAGAGAACACAGGAGG
The DNA here is from genome assembly GCA_019455555.1 of Galemys pyrenaicus. Taxonomy (NCBI): domain Eukaryota; kingdom Metazoa; phylum Chordata; class Mammalia; order Eulipotyphla; family Talpidae; genus Galemys; species Galemys pyrenaicus. The sequence goes on from JAGFMF010011390.1 coordinate 1,635,222, forward strand.
CTGAGGGAAGCACACGCTTTATGTGGTCACTGAGCTTAATAAGCCAAAGTGAAAGGCAAAGTAAAAGCAGGAATCTGTGTAAACAAAGGTTTACTAGGTTAAAGGAAAGGGACCAAATCTCCCAGAAATGTGAGCAGTATGAGTGGAAAGTCAGAAGCCACAATTACTCCTGAGAAGAACAAGGAGGACGCCAAGTAATTCCCCATTGCCCATTAAACGCAGAAAGTGAAGGATGTGTGAACATCCTTTGGGAGATTTTGTGTGTAAGATATGATCCACACCCTAAGAAGATTATGATCTAGCTGGCCAAAGAAAATATACAAAGAATAGAAAGTATGCATCTACTATGTGGCTTTCGGGAATGTTCTCCCCAGTGGACAAATCACAGAACACCCAAAACATATGTGGAGAAGTCACTGAAGGGAAGTGCTCCAGACAGGAGAAGGCATATGTACACTATGTCTCCTTCATACCATTTCTTAGGGGTCACTCATTGTGATTTCTACTCTCCCCATTAAATTGACATTTTGTAGAATAAATAACAAGAGTGCATTCTCTCACACTTCATGTAGGCAACTGATGAGCACCCATCCACATCAAACTGTAGGGAAATCATCCACAGGTTCTTTAACTCTGACAGGGGCAATTAGAGGGAAGGAATGTATTCCCCTAACACCTCACTGTGGGGTCTCCTCAAATTCCACCTCCCCTACTTCCTCTGACCTTTGGGGCTTAAGGTGGGAGGGACCCTTGCTGTTTCAGCTCAAGTTCTTTCACTATTCTTGCAGTTCCCCAGTGCTGTGCTCACACTTCTGTGAATACCCTTGAGTTACCCAATTTACAAGTGCCTCCTGCTCCCTGCCAGCACCCCATCATCTGATCCTGCAGCCAGGAGGCTGAACATCTTTAAAAAAAAACAGGAAGATGAAGTGATTCAGAAGTGAACCTATCAAGGAAGCCCTAAGTCACATTTTTACCTTCATTATACTCAAAAGAGACCCCAAATGAAACAAAGAACCCATCTGTGAGATTTTTACATATCTTAAATGAGTAATTACTGGTACTGTATAATTAATTTCTATTTACCAACCTTTGTTCACCATAACTTTTTCCAGATTTCTCTCCCCTGCAGTTTTCAATGACATGCATGAACGTGTGTTTTGCTTTGCTGCAGAGAATATGCATACCGAGCAGTACTTCTCTCCGGAGTTCCAGCTAAACTATCACTATCTGTCTAATTTTATGGCTCTGAGTTAGTGGCTTCTGCCTTCCATCTTACCAGGGCTCCAAAAATGCAACAACACAGACGTTCCATGCGAAAAGATTTGAGTGACCCTCACTTAACCCAGGCTATTAGCCATCCCTGAGATATTTCTCAAGCCCTCCCTCCAATACCAGACACAGGAGACATTTAGTCCACACCCTCCACCATCGCTTCCTGACAGGATGTGTTGGAAATGGAGTATTTTCTGCCTGGCTCTGTCCATTTCTCCCCAAAATAGCCCGAGTGTTGTTGAGGATGTGGGCAGGCCTGTCCCCCTCCCTCCCTTCCTTTTCCCTTCTTTCCTTCCTCCCTCCCTCCTTCCCTTCCTTCCTCCTTCCTCCCTCCTTTCCTTCCTCCTTCTTCCCGCCTTCCCTTCTTCCTTCCTTTCTTTTTTTTGGTCTTCATGTTCTTTCATATCTTCTACAGTTATGTCACTAAAACCTCTTCACCCACTCAGTCTTCTGTTTTACTTCCCTTTCTTGTCCCAACCTTCAGTTCCCTGTTTCATTTGTTTCTTTGTTTCTGATATCAACCCATAGGACAGACCTGGACATATCAGAAATGAAATCCCCACAACAGAGGGGGGACTTATAGGAATAAATCCTCTCTCACTTGAACTTCATAGGAAACATATTTTTACATTTCTTTTCATTCACCACAAATCTCGTACAGCTCTGGGCTCAAACAAGTAACTCATCCCAATTGAGGCTCTGACATGTAGGTCAACCAGTTGCCCTGGTTTACTCAGATGGGTCTGGGTTTAGCACTGAAAGTCCCCTAGTCCCAGGCAAACTGGAAGGGTTGGTTACCATTGTCTAGCAAATGTCTTCCCCATTCAGCTTGGTACTCTGGCAGAGGTCACACATTTCAGCATGGGGCAATCTTAGATCAGGTTTTCCAAAACATAGTCTGAAATGGAGATTCTTGAGTAAGTGATTTCAATGAGGGTGGGATCTGGGTGATTCCTCTGAGGGAATAAGGGAAGCTGGTTAGGGCAGGGGAAGAGGCTATGCAAAGATCCAACTTCCACTGAAGTCTGGACTCAGCCTGCTTCTACAGGGAGCTCGAGAACATGAATGGAATCTCAGGAGTACCCCCTTTGATGCAGAGGGTGGGTTTTTAGACACTGCATGTCCATCAGGAACACCGGGGCCATTTCTGGTGAAGGCATTACTGGGTGAGGCAGCTTAACCACCCACAGGGCAATTTGAAAGAGAAAGAGCAGAGCCCTGTAGCCCTGCTCACAGTACCTGGGGGACAGGTGGATTGCCAGGAAAGGGGGTCTGGCTGGGGCACTAATAGCATCCACAATGCCAATAGAAGCTCCAGCTTAGTGTCTGGGGTGCTGAAAAACACCCACAGTACCTGTTGCCAGTCAAGTTTCAGCTTCCTTCCCTCTCCCTGAAGCTGATACAGAGCAGACAAGTGGAGTTCTAGTCAGTTTTTTGGTTCATTCTTAGAACTAACCTGAGAACCTTCTCGGCTAGCCCTTGACTCCTACTAACATTTGCCAGTCTTTCTTACAGACGGCACCTTACCCAAACTAGAGATCTCTGATTCTGGCCCCAGCCCAAGGGAGTCTACACAATCCCAGCCACAGCTTCCTGCAGCAGCGCTGCCCATCAGCTGGACTGCTGGACAGAGACACAAGACAGAATGGAACCCTATGCTACAGGCACTGTGGTCTCTGCCTACTATGGCAGCAGGTCAATCTCATAAGGCAGAAAATGCCCGCTCAGACCTTTAACCCTGGTTTTGTGTAACCTGTGACAGTTTCAGCCTGCTGCAGAGTCCCAACAGGGCACGCAGCATAGCCTCTGTCAATTCAGGGTCAGCATCACTAGGCTTTTGGAAGTGCAGCTTTTAAGGGATCCCAGAGGTCCTGGCGACACACGCTGCGCATAGCCCACCCATGCCACTGGACCCTCATCCTTTCAAATCCCCCCATCTCCAGCATCACATTTAATTGCCAGAATGTTTGTCCAAGGACTTCATTTAAAACCGCAGAAGATCTCTCCACCCCAGGATATGGAGAGCTGAAGTTCTAGAAACGAACACTCTCTGAAAGCATCCTCAACACAAACTAAAAGGAGCTGGTATAGAAAACCCCAAATCCCTCTCCTCCCAGGGGTGATCACTCTGAGCACGAGTTCTACACCTCTTCCCAGAGTTCTGCTACAGGGTTAGACTCTCCCCGCCCACAGGGGCACCTGACCTCGTAACTTACTTACTGGTCTTTCTTGAACTTCCTAAGTAAACTCCTTGATGGTAGATCCAGGTCTCAGGAGCTGTTCCCAGGGGATTAGCTCTTCCAGCTGGAGAAGCTGGGCCAGACCAGCAACGTAAGACTTAGGGCCTTTGCTACATCCTGGCCCGATGGTCAGGTCCTTTGGGAAGCTCTTTCTACACCAGCTCCTCCTGCACGGAGTAGCCCTGGGGAGGAAATCAGCAGCCAGGCCAAACCGCCTTCCAGAGTTGCAGGTGCCCCATTAGGATTCAGAGGCACTCTCCAGTTTCTCTAGAGGCCGTCTGATCCTAGGGGGTGATTTTAATCAGGGATTTGATCATCCTACAGATGATTCTTGTTCACGCTCATTCTTCTTGGGCTCCCTCAGGCCCCTTAACAACATTAGACTGCAATTCAGGTTTATATAATTTGGTGCTTAATGCTCCTTACTACTAGCCCAGAACAGCTGAAGTGACTCGCAGAGATGTCAACTTCGCACAGAGCCATCCCTTCCCCAAAGGCCCAGCTTGGATGTGTGACTGCACCCAGGGGCATGGGGACAGGGGATCCAGGAAGAGTGGCTGCTTTGCCGCCAGCCCTGCGGCAGACCTGGGTGTTCTGTCACTGCAGGCCAGGTAAGCTGGCCTGACCTCCTCCATGGGCCTGAGCGCTACTCTGCTCAGCAGGGCTTATGGGCCCAAATGTCAACTCAAAAACTGCCCTCAAATGTCTCACAGTTGACATGTATGGTGGCAGGAAGGGGCACAGGAGCGCGTTCTCGATGATTCGGGAAGACGGGGTAAAGGAAGAGTCCTGGAGCCCTCGGTGGCTTGTTTATTCTTTTATTTACGGAGACGACCAGGTACATGGCAGGCATGGGTGCTGGGGCGGGCGGGGGTGGTGGGCTAGGAGGCTGGCAGGCCTCCTAGCACCCAGCACATCTCACCCTCTCGGCTGCTTTGCTGCTTCTCTCTGCTTCTACTGCTGCTCTCTTGGTGTCCTATTCCCCCGCTGCTGCTGCTGCTGCTCTTTCTGGTGTCCTCATGATGCTGCCCTTATATGTCCATGTCCAAACCCAGGTGCGCTCACTTCCACATGGCCACCCAGGCATGCAGAACCACAGGTGTCCATCATCACACCAATGGCGAGAGGGCAGAAAAGCCTGATACTTTTCTCTGACCCTACAACATGTCAAAAACTTAACTCTGTACTCGCTAAAGCCATTCTGTCCACTATGCCATCCCTCCCATCTTGGTAAATGCCTCTATCTTCACCCCATCACTCAAACTGGAAACATGAACTTAGCTTTGTCTCCAATTGTCCAGTTTTTTCTTTCCTCCCTCCTGCACCTAATTCGTCAGCAAATGCAAATCAATACTGACTCTTTCTGTCTGCAGTCACTACAGTATGTAGGGTAAAGGTTGATCAGGTCTTTCCACCCTCCCACCACTGTGATGATGGACACCTGCGGTGCTGTGAGCATTCCGGGGTGGGCATGCGCAAGTGGGTGCACCTGAGTTGGGACTTCAATGGGCGGCATCATGAGGACGCCAGAACCAATAGGACCGATAGTACTGACCAACATGAGCAGCAGTAGAAAAGCAGCCGAGAGGGTGAGATATGCCGAGGGGCTGGGAGGCCTGCTAGCCTCCCGGCCCCCCGGCACCCCTGCCTGCCATGTACCTGGTCACCTCTACTAATAAAAGCATAAAAAGCCACTGAGGTTTCCAAGACTCCAACGTTTCCTTGACCCATCTGCTAAGAACCACCCCGAACCTTGCTCAGTGTGCAGCTTTCCTGCTGCTACAATTGGCGTAGTCGGCAGGATGGTTCGATGCAGACGGGTGCGGAGCCCTAAGAAGACTGCAGGAGGGACTGAGAGGTGGCAGGCCACGAACATGTAACATTGGTGGAGCAATGGCAGCACAGGAGGTTGCCGAAGGTTCAGGAGCTGCAGGAAAAGCTGAAGATGCTGCAGGAAGAGCAAAAGATGCTGCAGGAGCGCAGGATGTAGACAGGTCTGGGAGCTGAGGGACAGGACCTCGAGTGGAAGAGGAGACGCCCGCGAGGACAAGCCCATGACCTGAGGCAGCAGACCGAAAGAGGACCATGATTCAGAGCTCGCCCACTGCTGACGCAAGGAAAGGACTAATGGACTAATGGACTGACAATCCCGCCAGAAGGCAGGTTGTGTTTGTGGGACCCTGGGGGTGGATGATTGTTTGTACACCCCAGGAGATGAAATAGAGGCATGGTCAGTGAGCCTTGATGCCCAAAAGCAGCCTGAAAAAGCCTAGAGAAGGCAAAAGCTGGCACTAAGTTGGGGAAACCCAAAGTGGCTGGTTAGCAACCTGTTTGTTAAAGAAGGCCGGTGAGTTTCTTAAAATCACCTGTGGGTGATGCCCCGCTTGTTAAGTGAGGGTGAGGAGCTGAGGAACCGTCCTTGAGGGACAGGAAGGGAATGTGGCTTGTGGTAGTGCCCACAGCCAAAGAAGGGGGCCCAAAAGAGGCCGCATGTGGAGCTTATATCCACGGATCCCCGACCCGTGTGCATGTGCACAGGGTTGGCCTGAGTGCAGGGGCTGCGTGTCACATGTGGCTATGAAAGCCGAGTGTTGGAGTGACAGCAGAGTACCCTGGGGATTGGGTGATTACCCCCAGAGTATAGAATCACCAATCCCGAGAGTGAGAGCACCCTGGGGGTGGGTGCGGTGTGTGACTTGTGGCCGAGACCACAGCCAGAGAAGGCCAGGAAGCCTGACGGCTCCTGGCGTGTGACGGCAGATGCCGTGAGTGGTTCCCACCTCGCATAATCAGTGCCTTCGGCAGCAGATATGGTGGATCATCTGCTTGTGCCAATATCTTGTCTTTTGTCCCTTGTTGGTGCCCTGCCTAGGTGTATGTGTTCATTTGTATTCTGTTGTATTTTGCTGCATTGCTTGATGGATAATTTGTATGGTGGAAAAACCTGAGGGGGTGGACTGTAGGGTTAGAGAAATCAGGTCTTTCCACCCTCCCACCACTGTGATGATGGACACCTGCGGTGCTGCGAGCATTCCAGGGTGGGCATGCGCAAGT
>JAGFMF010011390.1:1641840-1695165 GCA_019455555.1 Galemys pyrenaicus
CAGGTCTTTCCACCCTCCCACCACTGTGATGATGGACACCTGCGGTGCTGCGAGCATTCCAGGGTGGGCATGCGCAAGTGGGCGCACCTGAGTTGGGACTTAAATGGGCGGCATCATGAGGACGCCAGAACCAACAGGACCGACAGTACTGACCAACACAAGCATCAGTAGAAAAGCAGCCGAGAGGGTGAGATATGCCGAGGGGCTGGGATGAGCCTCCCAGCCCCCCAGCACCCATGCCTGCCATGTACCTGGCCACCTCTACTTTTAAAAGCATGAAAAGCCACCAAGGGCTCTGTAGGGTAAAGGTTGATCAGGTATTTCCACCCTCCCACTACTGATGATGGACACCTGTGGTGCTGCGAGCATTCCAGGGTGGGCATGCGCAAGTGTGCGCACCTGAATTGGACACGGGCATAAATGGGCGGCGTCATGAGGACGCCAGAACTGTGAGAACTGCGAGAACCAACGGACAGAACCAACAGCAGCAGCAGCAGCAGCAGAGAGAGAAGAAGCAGCCGAGAGGGTGAGATGCGCTGGGGCTGGGAAGCCTGCCAGCCTCCCGGCACCCCTGCCTGCCATGTACCTGGCCACCTCTACTAAATAAAGCATGAAAAGCCACCGAGGGCTCCAAGACTCTCCTTCCCTGACCCATCTTCCCAGAACCATCCTGAACCTTGCTCCTGTGCCACCCCCTTTCCTGCCGCTACAGGCTCCAAGACTCCCTTCCTTGACCCGTCTGCCCAGAATCATCCCGAACTTGCTCCGTACACCTTCCTGCCACTACACCATGCCAACCTCACTCTTCCAATGGTGAGCAATGGCCAGCACGCAATAGGTAACTAAAGTGTTAGTTTTCCATCACCACAAACTTAGCAGCTTGAAACAACACAAATGTGAGTCGTCAGTGAGCCAGCTATGATGTGGCTGGATTATCTGCTTAGGGTTTCACTGGCCTGAGTAAAGTGCTAGACAGTGCTGAGGCTCTCGTCTAGACCTCAGGGTTCTCCTGCAGTTTTACTGAGGGTTGGTACAATTTAGTTCTTTGCAGTTCTAGAACAGAAGTCCCTGCCAGCGCTCAGCTGGGGCTACTGTTAGCAATGACGGGTGACCTGTCAAGTTCCCTGCTATGTGGCCCCCGCAGGCATCCTCCACGTGGATGCTGCTTTCATTCAGGTGGCCAGAGCACGTCTCTGTGATGGCCCCTTCTGCAACAACCAGAGGAAACTGTTAGAAAAGGGCTTATGTGACTAGACCAGGCCCACCCAGTGGATTAGGGACCTTAATGATCAGCAACGGCCCTTCATGGCACTTCACGGCACCCAGATTGATGTTTGATTGAATAATCGGAAGAAGTGAGTATATTCCAGGGACTAGGAATCGTGGGGTGCTAACTTATTCTGCCAACACAGTCATCAAAAAATATTTGGGTCTCTTCTGGCCATCTATTTGTATGAGGAGTTTAGCTAAGCTCTTGTGAGTCTCTCTCTAGGAAGGGTAGGAAGTTTAAAATAAAATCCTAGTGGGAAATACAAGAAAAAAGAAGAGACACACTGAATTTGAAGGTGGGAAAAGTGAGCTCAAACTCTACCTTTGTGCAATCTTGTAGTGAACAGTTGGATTACACATTATTACTTCTGACACTCAGTTTCTTCATCTTTAAAATGGCATAAACTATGTCTTTAGATGATGTTCATGAAAAGAATAAATTCATCCAGCCAGTCAGTCAGCCACACTCCACCCACCCATCACCTATCCATTCCATCCCCTATCCATGCAACCATCCCCCATCCACATCTCACCTACCAATTCATCCACTGGCCCGCCCACCTGTTTTCCCTTCCATTTACCATATATTCATTCACCCATCTACACCTCCATCTATCAATCCATTCACTTATCAATCTATCCCCCATCCATCCATCCGCTCACACTCATCCATCCACCTATCCATCCATTCATCCAGCTATCTATCCATCTGACAACCCCCTTTCTAGCCCTCCCCCCATGCACCTGGCCTAATATAAAGGTCCTACAATTGGGAAGTGGAAAGACAGGACTCATGCCATGCAGAATTCAGTGAGCAGCAACCTCACCTACTGCTACTGACATCACATAGGAATACGGAGAACACAGGCCTAGAAGGCAGCAGCTGGGCAACTGCAACGATGGGAACTCACTCCAGAAAGATGAAGCAACAACTTTCAGTGTTCCTTTCAGAGAAATTAAAATCACTTCAGCCAATGTCTTAGTCTCATGCCTAAGCAGCCCTGGTCAGGAACACCTGGCAAGCAACTTTGTTTTCTTTGATTCTCTGCATTAGCTCTGATTTTTAAACAAAATGAAATTTGACAACAGAGACAAGCTTACAGCCACATTCAGTCCATGGGACTTAGCCGGAAACCTCTTTCAACTTGGGGGAGTGGGGATATTTCTTTTTTTGAGCATCTAAGCACCTCAGGCCAAATGTGGGAGTCAGTGGCACCACTAGGTGGTCTGGCATTAAAATCTGCCCTGTGTTGCTGGAATTTTCTGTCACAGCACAGCGTGCTATTGGCGCTGAGTTAACTCCTCCCCACTCTGGGCAGAGAACTCGCTCTCCACTTCTTGATCTCATCAGCTGGACCCTTAGATCAATCCCCCTCTGAGACCTGCGTCGGGACACTCTGCCAAGGCAAGCTGGAAGTCTTGCCTTCACCACTAACCCCAACGGAGATACTTTTTAAAATTTCCATTTGGCTCAAAACCCATGTGACTCCTCAGTCCTGATCTAATTTCTAATTCATTTCTGCCACCCCATCAAGTTCACCAGAGGAGGAAGGGTTTGAGCATTTGGGTTTGCAAAGTTCTAGTCGATACTTCTTTCATCAAATGATTGAAATATGAAGCCTAGGCTTTTTCTCCTGCATCTCATTCAGCTTTGAAATATGTGGTTATTCACTCCCAGACGGCAACCACCATTGCACCCAACGCAAGGATCACAAACATACTCCATGATCATCCCTCAGGCTTGCAAGTCACAGGAAATGCAAGAGGAGGCAATTCAGGGGGAGAATCAGCCATGTCAGGACGAGGGCCAGGGAGCCAACGTACACGCCAATCACAGTCACTCACTCCTCAAGCTGGCCCACCAGAGGCCCAAAATCTTCCCTCCCTCCCTCCCTTCTTCTTGCCAGAGAGAAGTTCTGGGACAGACATGCTGCTCTAAGTCACTCTCCAGGCTCTGCCTTCTCTACAGCCTGGTCAGGTTACCTGGGAATCAGCTGCCCTTCCCATAGCTGGTCTGGTCACAAGCTGCTTCCAAGGTCTCCAGATTCAGGGATGTCACCTAGAATGACATCTAGGTCCACAACCAAAGGGCAAGATCCATGCCTTGACCATGTGTGACTATGTGCTTTTCTGAAAGGTTCCCTCAGCCCCTAAGGGAACCCCCCTGAGTCAGGGGAACCAAGCAGTATGGTCCCTGTTTACTGGGGTCCTCTAATTGTGCACACAAGGAGTACCTAGTTCAGCCTGTCTGGACTGGCTGCTTTGTGGAAAAGCAGCTCACACGAGGAGATAGGGTGAGAGGGAGGTTTCACGAAGGCTGTCTGTGATAAACAGCATCTCCAGGGGAACTTCCATTTCTCACAATAGGACTCAATATAACAGAGATTGCAGACAGGCCAACTAGGAGCTGTATCTGGCCTGTCATGTGGCTTGTTCAGTTCACCCACCAAAACAAAAGTGTGTATTTCCACCGTGAAAGAAGCCAGCAGGCCTTGCAGACTAGCACTAGGCTGGAGTCAGTCCTGGCTGCCCTTCATGTTGAGCGTGGGCGCATGCTCTTTCTTACTACCTTCTCCACCATTCCTCACTGTCTGACCTCCACCGTCTATATTGTCTGTCTAGCCCTAGCAGGAAACTGAGTTGAAGAACCCTGAGCATAGTGACCAGGTTAAGAGTCAAGGTCTGTATCCAAACCCAACTTGAGTTCAGATGCTGGCTCTGCCATTCCCAGCTGTGCACCCACAGGTCCTCCAAGTTCTTTTCAGTGTTCTCATCTGTGAAATGTGCATGAGAACAAGAATACTGCCTTGTTTGGTTGTTTTTAGTGTTAGACACATCAAAGATGTTTAGCTAAAATATATGATGACTCTTTAGTATCTGCTGAGGCTAAGAGTATAACAGCATGTGTGTGTGTGCACACGGAAGTCCTTTATTCTGAGGACAGAAATCCCAGTAGCTCCACGCTCAGCCTTGTGTGGCGCTGTCCAAGAAAGGGGCGGACCTGCTGCCTTCCCTGACTTTGCAAACTCTACTGTTCTCACCGCTTGATCTCCATTTCATCAGACTGACTGAGTCCTCATGGCGCACAGGCATCGGGTGAGGACTCATGGGGAAGAGAGAAGGAATCAAATGATCTCTCTATTCAGAGTTAAATTACTGCTGAGTTGGCTTCCACATCTTTTTTTTTTTTCCTTTGATGTCATTTTTAAAAAATTTACATATATTTGACATCAATTGTAATCCCCATGTATTTCCCATCACCATAACACCAGTGCACCATCACCTCAGTCCCCCGTGCTCCCATCTGCCCTCCACCCTTCCCCTCTTCCCTCCCCACCAAGTGTCCCCAGTTTGTCTTTGGCTTTTCATTTTTGGTTTTTGTTTCTTTCTTGTTGTTGTTATTATTATTATCATTGTTTTTATTTATTATTATTATTCCTTTCCTTGATCTTTATTTGGTTCCCTTATATTCCTCCTAGGGGAGGAACCATCTGGTATTTTTCTTTTGCCTTCTGACTTACTTCACTGAGAATAATCCCTTCCAGTTCCATCCATGTTCCTATGAATGCATCTAGTTTTTAAGAAGGCAGTGTGTAAAAATGTCTCGCACAGTGCCTGGAACACACCAGGAACCCAACCCAAATTCTGTCCCTTACTAAAGTTTAATTAGAAAGACACCACAACAGAGACAACTTCTGTGTCTTCCTCCACCCTCATACTCATGTGTCCAAATCCCATTCAATTCCCAAGTCCCAACTCTTCCAACCACGAGAAACAAGACATCGCAACAGTGCCAAGTGAGGGCTGTCGAATCTATCTACTTGCCTATCATCAGCCCTGGACTAAGGTTCCACAGAGGCAGTGACCACATCAGGCTCATCACTGCCTGCCCAGCACAGAGCTCAGGACCTTCTCAGGATGCTGAATGAATATATGTGAATGACTGCAGGAAGAGAAGTTTGTAAGTAGGTCCCTGTGGGCCTGAGCAGACAGGAGAGGCACTGCTTGAAAAAAATAATGAAGTTGTTCTCCACTTTAGGGCCCCTAAGAGTAGATCCCTGGTTAAAAAAAAAAAAAAATCAAAAAAAAACTTTTCCCCTACTCCCCAGCTCCCCACTTCAGGGAGGGCAGGTTCTGCTGCTATGCAATACAGAGGGCTGCACACCGGCTGTGAGACAGGACTAGTCACTTGTGCCAGCTTCCCCCAACCCTAAGCTTCTCGGCACAAACTCCCACCCAACATCACACAAGGAGTGAGGCGCGCTGGCATCCCCGGGGTGGCTGCTGGCCCCGACTCTCACTCATCGCTCCCTTTTCTGTTGAGCACTCAGGCCCTGAGCTGCTGGGAGAACCGGGGTGTCTGCTCAGTGTGGGCAGTCTTTCAGAAAATGGGCCCCGCAGGGAGGCATACTGAACACCAAAGAGTTAGTATGAAGACTCAGTAGGAAACATCTGCTTTGTTGAGTTTGGAGTGGTTTTAAATATTTGGGCAAGTGGGGAGAGGACCTCAGCTCCCCAGCAGAACGTGAAGTTGGACTGTACCGACACCATCAGCACCAGTAGTCTGTTTAGCTGCTGAGCAAGACAGGCTGGAGGCTGAGAACGGACCAGGAGGCCGCTCCTGCTGGCTGCACTCCGTGCGGGCCAGTGTGCTGTGCCTGGGCTCTTCCAGGACAGCTTGAGTCCCAGCTGCTGGCAGCAGGGCCTTCACCTGAGTGCAGGAGACCCCATTCCTGAACGCTCCCCACACCTCCCTGCCCACCGTGCCCAGTCTCCGCATTTCCCTTCGACAGATGGTCACGGAGCTGACCAGGAGGTCCATTCGCATTTGGCTCCTGATGGCTGTGTGAATCAAACACTGGTCACCTTGGCTAGTCTGTAAAGCAGAATAGTCCACAGCCTCCTTGCAGCAGATGGGAGCTCATAAATGAAGGCAAGAATGGGCCCTCTGCCCTCCCAGGGGCCGTTTCTAGTTAGCAGAGAGGTATGTGGGGAGATCCTGACTCCCTCAGGCAGTTTCCTCTTTCAGGTGTGAAGGCCCAAGGCAGGCGCTGAGCCACCCGCACTACTGCAGACCCAGGCGGGCGCTGCTGTGCGGTGTGCTGAGGTCCCAGCAGAGTAACTGGGAGGGGAGGGAGAGGGTGGTCGCAAGCAGGACGGAAGCTGGTCCAGCAAGTGTCAGTGCCCGCAGGGACCAGGCTACTCAGGCGTCACTCTATGCTCATTCAGAGAGAGCTGCCACTAAGTGGGGGAGGCCTGGGCCCTCGGTGTGGGAAGACAGTGGGTTGCACCAGGGAATCAGGGTCCCGACTTGGTGGCATCACAGGGAGCAGAGCCCAGGCCCTCAAGGAAAACGGTTGGCAGAGCTAAGTAGGATGAGGAGGGGGTCAGAGACAGGCGTCATCCCAGCAGGGAACTGTGGCTTGGTGACCAGAGGCAGAAGATCAAATGCAGGACCAACTCGTAGAAGGCCGAGGGAAGCTGAGGCTTGGGGGGCAACAGGTGCAGGGATACACCCCAGGCTGTAGCAGCCCTGTCCCCTGGGCAAGGACACTTTGCTGCTCTTCTCCGCAGAGGACAGGGCAGCTCCGGCTTCTAACACCTTGCTGTGACCACACAAAGGCACCCCCTGTAGGACCCGCAATCAGAAAACACTCCTCTGAGACAGACTCACATTGGGATGCACAGCTTCGCAAATGAAGAGCACGGGCTGGATTTTACAGCCCCACTTGCCCCTTGTCCTGGCACCCTGGTAGAGATGCTACTTACAGAATCACGTGGGGTTAATGAAGAAACGGACACAACTGAATCTGTCAGAGACCTACGTCATGCCCGCCCTCCCCTGCAGTACTGGCTAAAGGAGGGCCCAGTCCCAAGTCCAGGACTCGAGTGAAGAGGGGCTGGGAGGAGGGGCAGGCATTTGTTTTCACAGCAGCCAGGAGCTCAGGAGTCATACACGCCCTTTGCTTGGGAGCGTGCTGGACAGAACCCAGGACGCGCATCCGTTTCTAGAACTCTCGGGCTGGTAATGAGTGGTGTGGCAGGCAGAGGCGGCTCCAGGCGGTAAGGAGCAAAGGGGGCGCCTCCAGGACTCCTGCAGAATTCAGGAGCTGCCTGCACCTAGCAGGTGCTGGGAACCCCTGCAGGTCTTGTGTGGGGGTCAGTGCAGTTACACTGGCCAAAGGCACAGGGGAGGGAGGTGACAAGAAGCCTGCAGCTAAGGGGGCTGACAGCCCATGCGCCTGGCTGTATAAACACCTTTAAGCTGCCTGAGTCTTGGTTGTAATTAGATTAGCTATATGGGATTCTTTAAGCTCCATAAAGCACAATACTGTCAGACCATTCCTTTCCTCTACTTTTTTTTTTTTTTTTCAATTATTCCAGCTATATGCAAAGCTGTTGGTATTTTTACAGCCTGCAATGAGTATCTCTTGTGTAGGACAGCATCTTTGAAACATTAACCAATGATTAGGCAGGCTCTGGGCCAAGAGATGATGGGGGCTTTGCGGGGGGTGGAGGGGGACCTAGCAGCTGGTGGCAAGCAATCCGGGAGCTCTGATTCTGTTTCATCACTACACTGTGATTTTCTTACTAACAATTAAAGATAACAATGATTCACAGTTATACAGTTACTTGTCATTGTTCAGGATTGTGAAGGTGGCGCTAAGAAATGTGGAAGAGGGTGAACCACTGTTCATGGGACCTGTGCAGCCTTGCTCACACCAGCACGTGTATGTGGACTGAATGTGTGTGTCCCCCAAATTCATGTGTTCTAGACGTAATCCTCGATGTGGGGATACTTGGAGGGAGAGTTAGGTTTAAGTGAAGTCATGAGGGTAGAACTCCCTGATGGGACTAGTGCCCTTCGAAAGTTAACAAATGACACCAGAGGGCCTCCCTGGTGGAGCAGCGGGTTGAGCGCCACACTGTGAAGCATCCACGGCATAGCAGCGCGAGTTCGCGAGTTCGATCCTCAGCCAGGGAGGGAGCCCACACAGCGCAGTAGACCTCTCCTTCCTCACCCTGCTGCTCCCCTCAGCAGTGCATTTCAGTCACTCTGCCTGTTCTGCTCCCCTCTTTGTCTCTGGTGAATCCTCTTACCTCCCACGACTCTGGCCAGTTCTTGTATGCATAAATAAATAAATCTTTAAAAAAAGAGAGAAATGACACCAGAACTTGCTCTGTCTACGGGCACGCACCCATAGAGGAAAGGCCAGATGAGGACTCAGGGAAAAGGCAGCTGAGCCAGGAAGCAGGGCCTCATCAGGCATGGAATCTGCTGACATCTTGATCTTGGACGTCCCCGCCTTCAGAACACGAGAAGCAAATGTCCGTTGCTTAAGTCACCCAGTCTGTGGTATTTTGTTATAGTGCCCCAAACGGATTAAGACACCAGGCACATACCTGCTTGCATGCATGCTCACACTACATAAATGCACATTCACAGGTTCACATCCTCACTCACACATGTGTTCAAACATGCACACATGTATGTGCACACACAGGAATACCAACTTCTCCCTGACTCAGAGGAGACAGACACAAGGTGATCTAAAGGAGGGGAATGTGAGTGTCCCAACACTCACAAACGTGGCTGCCGACTCTGATTTCCTCTCAACCTGACATGATCTTAGAAGCCTCTAACATGTCTCTCCTGCTCACCAAACCCAGACAAAGCTCCATGAGGAGACACAGGCTTCTCCAAGTTCCTTCCTTGCCACCATCTCCCTCTCTCCAGAAGGGACAGAGGCAAGAAAATGAGGACACAATTCAAGTAAGTCTTCTGGAGTCAGAGATCCACTGTGGGCAGGAAGTGGTCTTGTTTCAAGTCCAGGGACACAGGTCTGAGACCAGACAACCCAGGTTCAAATGCCACCTCTGTGCAACTTTGGACAAGTCACTTAACTCCTCCGTGCCCATCTCTGTGTTACATAGAGTGATGTTGATCATAGTTGTTCCCACTGTCACAGGTTAATTTACGTGAAGTACGTGGAATAGTCTCTAGCATCCTTAGCGTCTTCCTTCGAGCGGGAGGTGCCTAATTAGGACTCTATCCACCTGGGAGCCAGGGCGTCACTCTGGTCTGAGGCCAGGTCTGGAGAAGTGAAGGTCAAAGTACAACCCAAGGCAGAGGCAGCCAGCTGGCTGGTGTCAAGCAGGGGCCCGGATGTCAGTGCGGGGACTGCCTCCAGGACCTGTCCCCAAGGAGGGGATATGGGACGCTAATCCACATTGGCATCCCAGGACACAGGAGCCACCATTTTAGTGTGTTTGTGGGGGTGTTATCCTGCCTCTCTCCAGGGAGTAATGGGGCGTGCTGGCCGTCATGGATAACCAGACAGACAGAAATCTGGGTGTCCTCGGGCTCCCAGCAGCGTGGTGTGTAAGAGACATGCTTTCTAGAGCTGGGAATCCCCACCCTCCCACTTCAGGGCTCTGTGGCCTTGCACCCAGTCACTTGTTTTAGCCTCTCTGAGACTTAGCTTCCCCGCATGGTGACAGACAGACCGCTGAAGCAATGTGAGCATTCTGTCAACAAAGTTCATTGAGGGACTACTCTGTGTTGGACACAGGCTAGTTGGGGATCACGGAAGTGCCTGCACGGTGTCCCGTGGCTAGTCTACACTGAATTTCTCCCTGGAATTTAGTGAGTAAACAAGCAGGAAAAGCAGTATGAGGAGGACAACCGTGTGTGTGGGAGCACTGTGGAGCACTCCTGGTCCTCGCCAGGAGGAGTGCAGAGGTGGAGGACTTCCTGGGACCAGTGGAGTCCGAGTGAACCCTGAAGCTTGCTCAGGGGCTGAGGTGGGGAGCACAGTCATTCCCAGATGAGGGCCAAGCAGAGCAATCACCCCAGAGCCACTGTAACCCACCTGGGGTGTCTGGCTATGGGCTACATGTTCACATGTGGCGCTGCCCTGGGTCCAGGGTCCAGGAAGACTGGGCCCAGCAGGGACACAGCAAGGCATGGATGGGGGAGCCCTAGAAGGCGTCACAAGATCCACTGCTCTATCCAGTTCTGCAGCCCACGTACTGCGGGGCCCTGGCAAGTCTCGGTCTACTCTACCTACGTTTCCTCCAAGAGCCAGCTGGGGTTTGACCTAGTGTCTGGCTCTTTGATGCTGTGGGTGGAGGGGACCTGTGGGAAGGGCTGTTCCCCATCTCTTGGACCTGCCTAGTTCTGCACCTCCTCCTGCCAGTATTCGTGAAGGTTTCAAGCAAACGTGGCCAGCAGGAAGGCTGGATCCACAACTGAAGAATATTCACTGCCCCAGAGAGAGACCGTTCGATCTCAGCGTCAACTGTATGGGGGTCGGCAAGGGCCATCTCTTGCCTGGCGCTGGAGGGGAGGGCCAGCGTCTGTCCAGGTTAGATTGCACAAGTCACTGCCAACCAAGAGCAGACAGAAATCTCTAGGGGATCGGGTTCTTAAAAGAACAGTTGCTATTTCCTTGGCTTTGATGTACTTTAGGCACAAAATTCAGATTCATTTTGAAATTTCAAGTAGCAGGGGAAGGAATATGATTTTTAGGTTTCTGAAAAGGGAACACACATTCAAAAAGAAAACAGAAACTGAATATAGCCAAGGAGACTTTTCTTTCTGCAGGAGAGGTGACTGGCTTGTGGGATGGGGGAGCTTGTGGGGACTGAAAGCGCTCATGTTCATTAAGTGCCTGTGCTGTGCCAGGTCCTGGAACACCTGTGTCCCAGGGATGCACTCACATGGCCAGGCATGGGAGCTGGGGGAAAGGTGTGCTAAAGTTTGGCACAAACTACAGGGTCTTTGAAAACCTGTTAAGAGAATGAATGAATGAATGAATGAATGAGTGAGTGAGTGAGTGAGTGAATGGATGAACAATTGCAGTGAATAACAAGTAAACATCAAGAATCAAAGGCAAAAATAACTATCAGCTGCAAATCCTGGTGCTTCCCTCTCTCCTGAGGTCTGTAAAGGTTGAATTACTCAGTACCAGCTAAACACATGTGTCCACTGGGATTCATTGAGAAGCACGGTAATTAAAAACAGGAGGCTCAGCACTGTGCTCCCACCATTTCTTGGGCTAACGAGAGGAGGAGGAGTCAGGAGGGGACACCACCTCTGAGCTGCAGGGCGGGCAACGCCGCCACCCTGAGAACAGCTGCAGAGCCTGGGTGGCGCAGAGGGGACACTTACGGTTGTCCACTGGAAATGAGGTCAGGCCAGGTTGGGGGAGGAGCAAGAGTTTTCCCTGCTCCTTTGCATCTACCATCATACCATTCCTGCCATTGTGCTGGGATGTAGCAGCGAGACCCCCAGAGCGCCACTAAGAACACTCCACCCAGCAGTGCCGGCTGCCTGAGGCTGGCTCCGGGGGAGCGTCCATGCCTGCTGTCCCAGGAGGGGACAGGACAGATGGGGGACAGCAATTAGAACAGTGGTTCCAAGAAAATGTTCCCACTGCCTCAGAATATTCTGGGAAGCTTAGTGCAATGCAGATGCCAAATTCATTTATCCCTTCAGTTGGATCAATATGTATTGAACCCACAAGTACAAGGCACTATTCGAGGTATTGGTAATATAGTAATGAACAAACCAAATGCCCCTGCCTTCACAGAACTATGCACTGGCAGAGAGAAAATGCACAGACGCCTAAGGGAAAGTAGCTGTGGGAGTTCAGTATTCAAGACTGTGAAGGGGGTGGAAGATGGCAGGTGGAAAGGCGTTCCAGGTGGAAGAGTGTTCCAGGTGGAGGGAACAGCAAGTGCAAATGCCTTGAGGCAGGAAGACTGCTATGAGTCTCCGTATTTTTAGTCCAGCTCCAACACTGAAGTTTGAGGTCACTTCTGCAGACACTGTACACAGCAGCCAGCTTCTGCACTAGTGGAGCTGGTTTAGGAAATTGCTAAGAAGGCAGAGAACTTGGTCTGCTCCACAAGGACCACCTGCAGAGCTCTCAGCCCTTGCTTCTGAGGGACCAGCTGAAGGTCTAGATAGGCCTGGATAAGAAAGCAGTGACTGGCGGCCCCTTTCTTGTGTCTGTGGAAACATAGGCCTGACCCCCAAGCAAAGGTGCCTGCAGAGCAGAGGCTGGGCCCAGGACCTTGTAAGCAGCTCCTGGGAAAGCAGGCTGAGCAAGGCAGATATCTGAGAGCTCTGCATGCCGGCTTCTCTTAGTGTTTGCAGCACCAACATCCCTTCTATCAGGTTATCTCAGCCAAGTCTCCAGACAATTCCTGAGGTAGGAATTATACATCCCAATTTTATAGATAAGAAAAATAGTGCCTGCCGAGGTTAAGAACACACAGCTAGGAAGGATTAAGGGAGCTGGGCTAATGCCAAATTCTTGTCTCTTCTACCAGAGCGCACTGCTTCACGACAGAGAGTAAAGAAGGAGCTCCCTTGTTGAAACGGACTAGATGTCAGCAGTGATTACTGTCGTTATCGTAATGTTGTCACTATAACACCCTCCACAGCCTCGTGGATGTTCCCTCCCTTTGCCTCATGTCACCCGCAGATCTGTGGGTGCTGACAGAGAGGGGCACTTCAGAAAGCCGAGGCGGACAAGCAGAGCAGAAGTGGCGAAACCGAGGCTGGAAACTAAGTCCCATTATGTTTCACTCCCGGCTGACAGTTGCACGATTCCCAGATTTTGGGGCGTAGCTCTAGTCTTTCATTCCCTCCATGCCCTTGGCCTGGCTGGGGCTCCATAAATGTTTGTTGAACTGAGTTGAAATGTGTGTTGAAATAAACACAAGTCCTGTGCTGAGTGCAGTGATGTCCAACAGGCATGACCCCTATGGTGCCAGTAAGGGGCACAGAGCAAGTTCTGGATGATTCTAGCAGATGGGGTAGGAAGAAGGAGTCCTGGAGCCCTGGGTGCCTTTTTAGTTTTATTTACAGAGGCGGCCAGTACCATGGCAAGTATGGGTGCCAGGGGGCTGGCAGGTCTCCTAGCCCCCAGCGCATCTCACCCTCTCTGTTTCCCCTGCTGCTGCTATTTCTGGCACCCTCATGATGCTACCCTTATAGGCCTGTGTCTAAACCCAGGTGCGCCCACTTGCACATGCCCACCCAGGCATGCGCGCAGCACTGCAGGTGTCCATCATTGTACCAATGGCGGGAGGGCGGAAAAGCCTGAAAACTTTTCTCTAACCCTGCACCCCTCACCCCCAAAATGAGCTGCCTAGGAAATGGCCACCACACCTTCCACCAAGTCAGGCTGGGTGGGTCTGAAGGCCCTGTAGTCTCTGCTAAAGCTAGACCTAAAGCCAGTGTAGTGCCAATGTAGTGGTGGGAAAGGGGCACAGGGCAGGTTCGGGATGGTTCTAGCAGACAGGGGAGTGCTAGAGACAGGGGAGTGTCTAGCAGACAGGCCAGCATGGGTGCTGGGGGGCTAGGACAGAAGGAGTCTTAGAGCCCTTGGTGGCTTTTATGCTTTTTATTGTCAGAGGGGGCATCAGGTATATGGCAGGCATGGGTGCCGGGGGGCCAGCTGTTTTGCTGCTGGCGTCCTGTTCCTCCCGCTGCTGCTGCTGTTCTCACTGCTGCTCGTTGGTCTTGCTGCTGCTGGTTGGTACTACTGGTTCTGGCGTCCTCATGACACCGCCCATTTAAGCCTGTGTCCAAACTCAGGTGCGCCCACTTGTGCATTCCTTCCTAAGCATTCACGCAGCACTGCAGATGTCATTATACCAGTGGCAGGAGGGTGGAAAGACCTTATAGTTTTCTGACCCTACAGCCAGGAAGGTGGCACCAAGCAAAGTTCTGGATGGTTCTAGCAGATGGAGTAAAGGAAGGAGTCTTGGAGCCCTCAGTGGCTTTTATGCTTTTATTTACAGAGGTGACACCATTCTCTCAGAGGTGACCAGGTACACGGCCAGCATGGGTGCTGGGGGGCTAGGAGGCTGGCAGCCTCCGATGCATCTTACTCTCTTGGCTGCTCTGCTGTTTCTGCTTCTCTTTCTGGTCCTGTTCTGCTGCTGCTGCTACTGGCATCCTCATGACACCGCCTCTATATGCCCGTGTCCAAACCCAGGTGCACCACTTGCGCATGCCCACTCAGGCATGCATGCAGGTGTCCATCATTATACCAATGGCGGGAGGGTGAAAAGACCTGATAGTTTTCTCTAATCCTACAGCCAGCTTCTCCCAAGAGCCACAGTCGCTGAGAGCTGGAGTCAGGCTGACCATACTGCTGGTCACTTGCCTATTCCTTTCCACAGGGGGCACTCCAGACCCCTTCCCACTATAGCGCCAGGCCCAGGGCCCCGCAAGCCACAGGGTGCTGGCACTGGACGCTGTTGCTGTGCCACCTGTCAGCCATCACCAAGCCCCTCATCACCTGCAACCAGCGCCAGGTCACCCATCTGCTCTGCCTGAGACGGACCCTTTCTTGCCAGAGCAACCCTGGTTTCTGAGGCCTGGACCCCACCCTCACCTCCTGTCTTGGGAGCCCCGCTCCACATCTGGACCCTAAAGGATGCAGACATCCCTTTCCAGACCAGTTAAGTCACAGAACTAGGGGCTGGCCACTCTATTTCTTAAAAGCTCTCCAGGAGACTCGCATGTGCAATCAAGGTCTCAGGAACAACCTGCCTTTCAGAAAAGATAGCAATACAAAACGGAACAATTGAGCGGCAGACCAGATTATAACAGATATGAGAGTGTTTTCCACGTTAGGAAGCTAACTACTGTTTCAACCGCGTGTGCGTCTGTGTGTATGGGAGTCTACGCATATGAGTGTGAATAAGCTGTCATCTTGACTCACGATATAAATGTATGACTTGTTGTCTTGCTGTAGATCATGGTTTAAAAATGTCCTTTAGTGGAAAAATGCCTGGCAGAAAACCTCCCTCTGCCTGCTCTTCATCCTCCTCTGGTTCTGCAGTCCATCCCTAGCACTTTACTAAAAACTTCTTGCTGAGGCTCCTGTGAACTATACCCTCTAAATCCAGAGGTTTCTGCCTGCACTGCGTGTCCTGCCACCTCTCTGTGGATCCATTCAAACAGATGACGCTTGCTCCTGAAATCTGTCCGTCGGAGAGTTGGTGCCATCCTCCAGACTGTCGGTGCTTACCGGTTAACCCTTTCTCCTGAATGCCTTCCACGCTCAAACTTCTAGTTTTTGTTCTCCCCACTCCCCCTTGCCATCTCTGCTCCCAGTCAGTGGTTCCATCACCCGGTATTCAGGATTCCAAACCCACATCCTGGGGTTTCCTCTTGAGTCCGGGTGTGCAGCTGGTGAGCTGTGTGGTGTGACAGCGGCCTGGAAACGGAGGTGAGGCTAGGGAGGGGCTGGACTGACTGTTCAAGTCACTCTTGACCATGTTTGTAGGTGAGGCAAGCAAGGGGGGGTGTAGGGTAAAGGTTGATCAGGTATTTCCACCCTCCCACTACTGATGATGGACACCTGTGGTGTTGCGAGCATTCCAGGGTGGGCATGCGCAAGTGGGTGCACCTGTGATGGACACAGGCATAAATGGGCGGCGTCATGAGGACGCCAGAACTGTGAGGACCAACAGACAGAACTGCAAGGACCGACCGACTGACAGTACTGACGAGCAGTAGCAGAGAGAGAGAAGAAGCAGCTGAGAGGGTGAGATGCACTGGGGGCTGGGAGGCCTGCCAGCCTCCTGGCCCCCCGGCACCCCTGCCTGCCATGTACCTGACCACTTCTAAAGTATGAAAAGCCACCTATAAAGTATGAAAAGCCACCAAGGGCTCCAAGACTCTCCTTCCTTGACCCGTCTGCCCAGAACCATCCTGAACCTGCCTCCTGTGCTCCCATCCTGCTGCTACAGGGGGCTACTGACCTCACTTCACAGAGTAAGATATGCAGCCTCAGAGAGGTTGAGGGGCATTTCCATGGTCACTCATGTACAGTGAGAGGTTCCTAGAAGCCACCACCTTAGACTTTAGTCCAGAGTTCTTTCCAGTCACACCATACATTGGTACACAACATGCACAAAAGTAAAACTACATCTTATTCATTAAGCCAATCAGAGCTATGCCACAGAGTCATGACGAATGTTCTATAATGCCAGACTCCATCTTGAGTTACCGATGTAGTCTTCTGGGAGAACTTTCTGCTAGTTTGTTTTAGCTCTCCATTTTGAAGTAACTACAGATTCACAGGGAAGGACACAGAGATGTACCCAGGTACCCTTCACCCAGCCATGCCAAATGTTCACATCTTGCATGACTAGTGCAATATCAAAACTGGGACATCGCATTGACACAATCACAAAGCATGTTTAGATCTCCCCAGTTTTGATCTCTCACATCTGTGTGCATGGCGTGCTGTGCAACTTGCTCATATGTGTAGCTTCGGGTAATCACTGTCACAGTCAAGATGCTTGGCTGATGCCATCGCCACAACAGGACATCGCCACAACTTGGGTCTAGAAGCTTCATCCCTGATGAACTGGTGCACCAGCCCACTGCTCCTCTTGCCTTCCTCTCCTAGGAATGCACCTCCATCCTCTGAGTCATCTGACTTGAAACTGAGGCCCTCCTTTGACCCACGTGCTCTTGCCTTATTGTCAAGAGATCTACTGATGTGTCCTTCATATCTCTCAGGCCCATATCTTGCCCTTGATCCCCACACTCACCACTACTCCAGGCCCCTGATTTCTTCTTGGTGCTGCTACAGCTGTCTCCTTGTCTATTTCCCTTCTTCAAGATGTCCCTTTCTCCCAACCAGTGTCAGGAACTCCACCAGATCTCTCCATTGCCCAGCATTACTCTCCTCAAAAACTTTCAGTGGTTACCACCAGGTACAAAATAAAAGCCAGACTCTTTAAATCCAAATAAGAAATACTCAGTGTCTGGCTCTCTCTCCATATCTACATTTCTCAAGCTCAGTATCCACTTTCACCCTTTTGTCCATGGAACTAAAGACAAGTGACATCCTTAGGGAAGAAATGAATGCCCCAAGATTTCTTCCTCTTCTTCTTTTAAAAAGATTTATTTTTTTTGGCCTCCCTGGTAGCTCAGTGGGTTAAGCAACACACTATGAAGCAAACTGCAGCCACTGAGGCACGAGTTCGATCCCTGCTGCCAGCCAAGTAGGGGACCCACATGGCATAGCAGAGCTCTCTTGCCTCACCTGCTGCTCCCCTCAGCAGTATGTTTCAGTCAGTCTGCCTGTTCTGTTCCCGCTCTGTCTCTGATGAGTCCTCTCATCTCCCTGTAGCCTGTACCCCAGCTCTTGTATGCATAAATAAATAAAATCTTTTTAAAAAAAGATTTTATTTATTTATGCATACAAGAATTTGGGTGGAGGCCAGAGGCGCAGGGGAGAGGGTGAGAGAATTTACCAGAGACAGAGTAGGTAGCAAAAAAGGTGGATCTCGAGACAGGAGAGGTCTGCTGTGCCGTGTGGGTCAGATCCCTGGCCGAAGAGCAAACTCATGCACTGCAGTGACTGGCAACAGCCTGATAACACTGAGACCTTAATCCCTGCACCATCAGGGAGGCCCCGCCAACACTTCTTCTTCCTTGTGCCCATTCTCCTTTCTCTCTGTTGTGATGTGAAAGGGGAAAGGGTGTGCTAGAGGGACCCCTCTAGCTCAGGAGCTGCCCTCACCCTTAAAAGGATAATTCTTCTACCCTTTACCCCTTACAGTGTAATAGGTAGGGGGACCAGCTGTATGGGGCTGGATGGAGTGAGGGGTGAGCTAAACGGGGAGGGCCATTCTAGTGTTAGCCACTGGGGAATGGAAGCTTCTATGGGTAGCCATTCCTTAGGTCCTAGCAAGGGGTGGCAGGCAGCTGCTAGGGATGTGGGAACCAGGGACCCTCCTGTACCTCTCACAGTGGACATCACCTATGTTGCCTACTCACTGCCACTCCTGATACCTTTACCTTCATTTACATCTACGGGCAATGGAAGCCAAGTGGTTCACAAGCACTGCCCTTTAGAAAGTTCTAAAAAATCCCCTCCACAGTGCTGCTCCTACACGTCTGACTACATGAGAAAATGAAGAAAATTTTCTATTGAGATTAAGTATATTTCAATTATCTGATACGTTTCAGCTTTAATTGATAACAAAACACAAATCGCCCATCTGAACTTCTCATTACAGCAAGTGATTCACTGGGAAATTTACTACCTGACGCCAGAGACTACTCAAAAGATAACACAAGTCCAATAACTGTATGATTCCATAACCCAGTGGTCTATTCTTTAAATTGTGTATTATCCAAAGCACATCCATATTAATGGTCCTCTTAAGAGCATTGCTGTTAAAAGAGCTCAATACCTGGTGTCTAAGTTGGAGAATACTATAAAGGTGGCGTACGTGGAAGGAATCAGATACCATGGACTGCATACCAAGGGAAAGAGACAGCTGACAGTGAATGGACCAGGGAGACAGCAAGGCACCTGTAGGGCTTTGCTAGGGCCCAGTGGAACAGGGAGTAGGGGCTCAGCACAGAGGCTAGACTACCATCAGCTTTGCTGCTGTTGAGAGCTACATGCCCACTGCATTCTGCACCATCACCACCCCGTGATCTCCCTGCCACCAGCACCATCAGCACCTCCACCGACATCACCACCACTGCTAAGACAACACTGACGAAGCGTCTTCCGGGCAGAGGCCAACGAACACCACTCAATAAAATGTTGCTTCACAGAAGAGTCCTTGAAATGTTCACTGTGTACATGGTGGGGATGGCACCCAGGGCTTTTTATTTTAAAGATTTATTTATTTATGCTTACAAGAGCTGGGGTACAGGCCAGAGTTGCGGGAGGTGAGAGGACTCACCAGAGACAGAGTGGGGAGCAGAACAGATAGACTGACAGAAATACACTGCAGCGGGAAGACAGGAGAGGTCTGCTGTGCCATGTGGGTCCCCTCCCTGACCGGGGATCAAACTCACTGCTGTGCTGTGGATGCTTCACAGTGTGGCACTCAACGTGCTGTGCCACCAGGAGGCTCCACCCAGGGCTTTTTACCTCATGTTGCATGAGGCGGACAGAGGAGACTTGAGTGTCCAGTAAGGAAACACCTGGGGACCAGATCCCTCTGGGAGGTGGAAAGGGTGTACCTATTGAGTGAAGTCTCCAGAGTGGGAACCACCATGAATCTCTCATTTCTGAGGCAACATCCAGAGAAGGAAGAGCCATGGAGAGCCTTGAGACCATGAGAACCCCGAACACAGGCGGACCCTCTGCTCAGACGTCAGCCGTGGAGCAGAGCTCTGGGTCCAAGACTGCGCAGACTCTCCACTCACCGTTACTGCTGTTGTCGTCCACCAGGATGATCTCCTTGAGCAGGTGTGGGGGCGTGCGCTCGATGGCTGAGTGGATGGAGCGCAGCAGCACCGAGAGTGCTTCGTTGACAAAGATGAACACGATGCTCACCTCCGGCAGGCTGTCGGGAAATGAGAGGTTGCGGCACCTGGAAGAAACAGTCAGGCTCTCAGGTCTGCCAGTGACTGGGCGGAACCACCCCAGGGGCTGACCCACTCCAAGTCTGGCTCCAGCTCTGCTGGAGGGCCCAGGAATCCAGATTTTTCCTTTGGGTCTTGCTGGTCCACAAAAGACCTAAGTGTGCAGCAGATAGTTTTGACCGTTGAACCTGCCTGCCCTACAGCAGAATCTGGATTTGTCAATGACAATCCCAGTTGAATGACTGTACCCAGTGCAGTGCCTGGAACCCAGCAGATGGTCACTGAGTATTTGCTGGAAGAATAAACATTTCTAAACCCAATCAAGATAGAAAATACAACCAAAGGTACATCCTCATTTTTACCAAAATGGTGGCCAACACCTAGATGAGACCATACCTTAGGTGATCTGGCTCAGGAGCGAAATGTGCCTCCTCCAAGAGCCTTCTCCTGTCAGGATGCACTCTGCCTCATTCAAAGGCATACCTTCTAGAGGCTCCCCTAACCTTCACCCATCACAGCCCCCAGGACATTCACACCAGGTTTTCCCTGAAGGACAATGGTCATGAGAGAGACTGTCCCTAAATGTCCCACTTCCCCTCCAGTTCCACTGCAGCCATCTGAAGGTCTCTCACTCAAGGGACGGGAAGCAAACTCATAAAGGTCTATTTCCATTCCCCATGGAAGGAGGAATAGCAACCCTGAAATCAGACTCCATAGAGGTCAGATAATAAGAACTGCCATGGCTCCTAAAAACATGTCCAATTCTTTCCTCACAAGCACTGTCAGTGGGAGAAAACATTACTAGTGCCCTAATCTGGTTGAAACTAAAGGCTATTCCAGAAGACACTAAGCTCCCATCTTCAGGAGAGTTGAATGAAGGGACAAAGTCGTCAATTCAGTCCCATCCAAGGCCCTGGACTCAGAAAGGAGGTTTCCCACTCCCGCCGCCAGCCACTGAAGGCTCCGGAGTTGCAGGCTGCTGGCATGCTGCGGTGCTCCAGTGCAGGAGCTGCAGCCGGGTCAGAACATGCAGTAATGAGCTAGTAGCACA
The DNA here is from genome assembly GCA_019455555.1 of Galemys pyrenaicus. Classification (NCBI taxonomy): domain Eukaryota; kingdom Metazoa; phylum Chordata; class Mammalia; order Eulipotyphla; family Talpidae; genus Galemys; species Galemys pyrenaicus. The sequence continues at coordinate 1,662,537 of JAGFMF010011390.1, forward strand.
GCACTTCTGCTCATCAGTAATTAAAGTGCTGTAGGATAGGAATGGGCCTGCTCTTCCTTAATGAGGAAGGCTGCAGGATAACCAGCACTGAGCAATTTGAAGAAATCACCGTGGGGCCCCAGCCTGCTTAAGAGCAGAAGATTAATAAACTACAATCATGGTCTCTATGGTTACTAGAAATTTACAGCAACTTCTCCTATTCTATTTCCAGCTCTCTCTATCTCAACAAAGAAGAGTTGGAGGAGGGAAAAAGTTGAGCCTTTCCCCCAAACTGCTTCACACTTAGAATTTTACTAGAACCATTCATTGGGTCAACAGATTGGTGAAAAATTCACTCATTCTTGTATTTAATGGAATATTTATTGAGCTCCTTTCACCAGGAGGGTACTGATGTAGGTGCTGAAAGTACGTGGACAAAGTCGCTGTCTTCAAGGGCTTATGATTTCACAGGGGACACAGATAAACACTGAAGCAAACAAATGATACCATTTCACTAAGTGTTGAGATGGAAAGTAACCTGGGGTGAGAGGACACCTGTCCTCGAAGAATTAGTGAGGGAAGGCAAGATCTGATCACAGGAGAGTGAGCCTATGCAAAGGCCCTTTGGGGTCACGGGGACAGGACTAGGGTGGAGGGGGAGGATGGGGGGGTCAGCTCACTTAACTGCAATGAAGGGATGAAGGTCTGAGACGGGCAGGCTGGAAAGTGGGAATTCAATGAAGGAGAAAAACTGGAGCAACACCCCCCCTTTTTTTAAATTCAGCATTATTTTAATTTTAATTCATCATATTTTAATTTCTAAAAATATTTGTTGTTGTGAGTGAACTTTTTACAACAGTAAATCAAAGGCTTGTGGTGAAAGTTAAATAATCCCTGTGGCCTTCCTTAGACATGAAAACTGTCAGCAGAACTGACACACTACCAACTTGCTAATCACATCTTTAAAAAAGCGCTGTATCTGGCCAGTCTGCTAGCACATGACCTTTATCTTTCCTTTATAAAAATAGCATGAACAGCACTGAATAAGGACAAGTTCCCAATCCTCCCCATGCAGGCCCCCACTGATGAAGATGTGGTTCTGTATCTGCTGCAGTTTCTCGGGATTCCTCTAAGTTCCCAGAGCCACACCATCTGGAGTTCCAGGAAGTTCTTGGGTGCTTTCCAGAGTGAGGGATCAACTACCTTCTACTCTTGTCCCTTCTTCATTCTGAGTATTTGCTGGAAGAATAAACATTTCTAAACCCAATTAACATAGAAAATACAATCAAGGGACACCTTCATTTTACCAAAATGGTGGCCAACACCTAGATGAGGCCAGAACTTAGGTGCTAGCACTCTGCCTCATCCAAAGGCACACCTCCTGAAACAGGCAGAGCAGAAGATTCTCCAGGGAAGGAGTGTGGGAGGTGGGGAGGCAGTTACCCAACTCTGCCCCAATTTACTGTGTGACCCACTCCTTCACCTTCTTCATGTCCTGGTTATAGAATAAGGGAGTCAGAAGAAAGAATCACTAGGTATCGCCTATCTATAAAATTAAGGCCCCCCCCCCCATCTCACAGGTGGTGAACAGAAGGCATTTATAAGGAAATGGTTTGCAAACCTTTCCTCCCTTCCAATCGATATCCTGTCACCACTAAAAATGTCACAAAAAGATCCCCTTAGTCTGATCCTGACCAGAAAGGGTGGTTAACTAGTCCTGGTTGGCCCAGGGCCCTCCATTTCTGCACTGAAAGTCCCAAGCAGACTAGAGTGGGTGGTTACCCTGTCACCAGACAGAGTTTCTTAAGGGCGGGGACAGCTGCGGGCCGACTGTCAACGCTCAGTCAGCATCTGTTAAAAGCAGATTATTTCCCTTGCCAAAGTCCCCAATGCACACACATCACCACACACAGCCACAGTTCAGATCTTCATCTCTCTATCAAAGCAGAACTTACGCTGCTGGAGGGAGGAGGCAAACAGCGGAGGAAAACAGCACGGTCCCACGGTCCCACCCACGCTTGTCCCTGACTGATATGACTTCAGACAGAAGCCTGCTAGGCAGCCCAAGGCCTTTGAAGAAACACAACCAAGAGTTGCTCTGAAGAGGAATGTTCCAGATCCAAGCCCAGTATGTCTGTTCCAGTTCAGTCACTTGCTTTACAAACCATCTGGCACTGGCCAAGGAGGACTCTGGCTCTGGTATTTGCCCCACTGAGATGTTCTCCTGCCATCCCAGAACCCACCAGGCCTGCTCCCCATGACCCCTAGTTGCTTCTCATTTCTCCACCTGCCTCCTGCCTGCTCTGGGTCTGCCTTGGCCCTCTCCTTTCTCTGCTTGCCTCCCCGGAAGGGCCAGAGGACTGAGAACCAGAGGAGACACACAGATGTAACTACTTAAGTTTCTTGAAAAAAAGCTGACAACAGGACCTCCCTGGTGGCACAGAGGGTTGAGTGCCACACTGTGAAGCATCCACAGCACAGCAGTGCCAGTTTGATCCCCAGCCAGGGAGGGGACCCACATGGCGCAGCAGACCTCTCCTGCCTCACCCGCTGCTCCCCTCAGCAGCATATTTCTGTCCATCTGTCTGTTCTGCTCTGTCTCTGGTGACTCCTCTCACCTCCCACGACTCTGGCCTGTACCCCAGCTCTAGTATGCATAAATAAATAAATCTTAAAAAAAAAAAAAAGCTGACAACATGAGACCAGCTCTTTTGCCATTTTGAGAAGAGGCCCATTCTCCAGCAAAATTAAGCCATAAAAGTTTCCTTTTTACTTTTACTCTTGTTCAAAGTCAAACCATCTTCCACTAGAGACAAAAACAAACTGTTTCTGAGAGGAGGAGGACAAAGGCTGTCTAATAAGGCAGAATTGATGGCCACGATAAACTCGACTTCATCGATCTCTGCACACAGAAGGCAGTGTGGGATGGGGTGGCCACGTAGGGAGCCCCTCAGCAGGGCTCCCTGAGAATCTTTAGAGCTGTTTGTGAGGCAATTTTATAATTAAGAGCTTCAGTGCATGTACCTGTAAGAGCAGAAAAACCTCAACTCAACCCACCCAGGGCAGCGCCCGCAAACCTTGGGTTTCATGGAGAACCTCTGCCTCCCCGGGACCTCAGCAAACCTACCAGTGCTCCGTCCTTCACAGTGACGGCTCCTGGAAGCTCCTGGCCTGCGGTGGGAGCAGTAGGAGCACTCCCTCCAGCATGAAGATTAAAGTAGAATGCGCAGGACTATTTACTGATGCTCACGGGGTAGCTGATCCAACTACGCCAGGGCTCTGGTGGGAAAGGGGGGCCCGCTGGGCCCAGCAGTGAGAAGATGACTCTCCTGGGTACTCACTCCCTAGAGTGCTCCCAGCCCCTCTTCCTCCCAGGCTTCTCCCCGAGAGGTCCTCCTTTGCAGTGGTGGTCACACAAGATTCTGCAGCACTGTTACACACCTGGAGTATAAAGCTAGGGACACAGCTTGGCCATTGGGTCCGTGTACCCCTCGGTGCTAAATGGCCAGCAGTGTTCTCATGAAGCCTCCATGTTCCCACCTACACCCATCAGTCTTATCGGATCTTTCCCTGGCCTCACCTGAGTATACTTGGGCTTCTTCCAAATGCTTCCAGATTACGCAGCGCCAAGGTCTACCAGCGTCCAGTCTGCTTAGTGAAATGTAAGGAGCGTAAGGTGGGAATTCTCTTCAGGTGTGAGGGCTGGGGATTTCCACTCCCTCTGGTTGGCTTCTGCATCTGGCACTAAGACCCTACACGGTGCTGCATGAGGACTTGGCCAATATGGTGATGCAGCGGAATCAGAGAGCAAGAGATGAAGACAGAAGAGTCTGCTAAGTCATAGGGAAGGCAGCGCCCTGCCTTCCTTGGACAACCCAAGGCTGAACAGAGCTATTTAAGATTTCTGGCCTCAAAATAAACATCTTTCCTGTGCATGTACACGTGCTACCCCAGCTGCCAAAGGAGTCCACGCAGAATATTCGGAAATAAGCCATGCTAACAAACATAGGAAGTTTTACATCTTTCCATCGTTTTATTCCTTTCTACAATCCTACGTCACAAACGTTACTTGCCCCATTTTACAGATGAGAGAAACAAGGCTGAGAGGCTAAGTTATCTTCCAGTGCATTGTCCACAACCCCTCCTAAACTGTCTACAGGAAGACCGCCAGCGATGCATCTGGTGGGACACTGATGTCATGACAACCAGAGGCCGGTGGGAGGGGCTAAATGGAAGAGTCCTCCCGGCTGTCAGTGCTGGTGAAAGATGGGAGGGTGCAGCCTGTCCTGCAGGGTGACTGGTAAGTCTGAGGGGCAATTAGGGCCAAAAACTACTCAGTACCCGAAGCTCAACACTGACTTCCTGCTCCTCTGTTCCAAGTGAGATAAAGAATTCCCATGGCTCCTTGACTAAAGGTATCTGTGTCTTCTGCAACGTCTGAGGACCAGGAAGCCCATCAAGCCCCTTCCTGTGGGGAGGTGAGATGTGAAATGTGGAACAGAAGACCAGGGAGCACAAAGGAGGGGTAGGAGGCTGAACTTGGTCTGTGAGTGAGCTGTAGATGTGGGTAATGGCCGGGACTGGTTCAGCAGTCGTTAGCGAATGAAGAGGACGGAGGTGTGAGCCTGCCTAGACCCAAGTCCTGAACCCCACTGCCTCCACCACAGCCCATACTCCCGACCGTGCGATTATGTGAGTGTGTGTACACATCAGCCTTCAAGACCCCCACCACTGTGCCTGGCTCAGTGGACCATTTCCTTCCTTCTTGAGAAAACACACAAAACCACAAGATTAAGTCTGGGGCACTTCATGGGCTCCAACTGACATCTGAGGACAGGGAATTCTCATACTCTCATTCATCAGTCTGGACCAGACTGATGAATCACTGACAGACAAACTACTAAATAGATGTCATCAACAAAAGGTCCAGCCTTCATCCAGAGGTGATTCTATCAATTTAGAGAGATCTACTATAGCAAAAGCGCCTAAGTAGGACTGGAGGGAAGAAATGGTTTAAAATATAAGTAGCCAACAGGAAGCAGAGAGACCATTTGTTCCTAAAACATCCTGTTAAAAATCCAGGGGAACTGTGATTCCTCAGACTATGTGGACAGTCACCCATGGAACAGTCAGCTGACAGGTGGGAACGCTGCGTAAGGGACTGGACCTTAATGAAGCATCTTCATGTGTGGGTGTGAGCAGGCCAGGTTCGTGTCAAAGAGAACAGAGGAAATGGGCTGGAGAAGACGAGCCCAGTGAGTCAGGAAAAAGAGGCTGGGGCATCTCTGCTCTTCAGCAAAGCCTGGCTGTGGCCTCGATTATCCTGAACTCTGGGGCTAGGGAGATATCAGTCTCAGAGACATTGGGTCTCATCTCTCCTGCAGGGCCTGCCTGGCCCTCCTCTTATCTATTGCCAGGGTATATGGCCTGTTTCTGTGGTTCTTTGTCATGTAGTGCTCCTTCAGGTAAAGTCCTCCCAGACCACCTCTTGTACAAATTAGAGACCTACATAATAAAAGTTTGGAAACACTATACAGCATTTATTATATGTCAGGAAATGTTCTAAGAGTTCTACATATACTCCAATTCAGTCTTTATATTGCCATCTCTAATTTATAGACAGCGGACTCAAAACAGAGGAGTTAGGTAACTTGCTGGAAGTCAATCCATTTGTAAATGAAAGACCTGGTCATGGAAGTTAGGGAGCTGGATTTTAAATATTACTCTATAATCTAAGCAAAAGCTTCATCAATTTGTCATGTTATCCAGCTTCTTTCCTGGATTTTCTTCTGTACTCCACTTTCTCTAGATTCTTTAAAATACAATTCTGCAGTTCTAATCCTTTTAATAGAGTAGAACAAAAATTCACCTCCCTTTTTAAAGACACTATACCTCTATTAATATAGCTCAAGATTACACTGCCTTTAAGTAGAACCACACAATATTATTAGCCCAAAATGAGTTTAGCATTAACTAAGAACCAGAAGTATTTTCTTAGAGTGTTTTAGTAAAAGAATATTCCTGTCTACCCCCAACTGTGTTAATATACTGATTTTCAATACAACAATAGAATCATTACTAAGGGTGTTTACTTTACCCCTTTGTCCTGAGGCTGCTCTCCTGGGGGACACATTTCCATAGACCTCTGGGTCCTCTGGACAGAGCCAAGATAAACTCCCCTGGATTCCTCTGTTGAGGTGGTATCCTAGACACACAAGCCCCAGGTAAAAACACTGGCATTGACACATACCATGTATGGGAACATAAGAACTACCTCACACAGATGTACTTAAATAAGAGACAGATATTAGCATTTTGCTTAACACCTTGCACCCAACCTTAGACCAAGTGGTGGCTCTTGGTGCTTTTTGTCCCCAGGGAATATCTTCCAGGTGACCCAGCAACCATGATCCCAGCTGCTCAGCCTGGAGCCAGCCCCTTCTCCCAGGACCAGCTACATAATTTGTGGGTGTCCATGGAGAAGAAAAACACGAGTGTGTGGCCTGGAGGACTGTGGGATCTTCACCTGAGATTCCTGAACTTTGATGGGCGGTGGGGCTGACTGGTGGGTAGGCACAAGAATGTCTTCTGGAATGGTGGCTCCTATTCAAAACACTAAGAATCTTAGCAGTGAGAGCAGCGCACTAAACCAAGCAGAGTGCTTCTGGCTTTCTTGGGATCCTGTACAAACAGGTTGCATGCTATATTAAGTTTGCTAATCTTTTTAGCTGCTGCAGTAAGAAATCACTACAAACTTGGTGGCTTTAAACAACATAAATTTATTATTGTATGTTCTGGAAGTCACAAGTCTGACACAGGTGGGCGGACTCAAGGTGTCAGAGGTTCGAGGGGATAATCTGCTTTCTCACCTTCTCCGGTGTGTAAGGCTGCCCACACCCGCGCTCATGGTTCCTCTCCGTCCTCAACACGGCAACATCTCGAAGAGTCCTTCCCACGCTGCCGCCTTTCTGACTCCAGCTCTTCTGTCTTTCTCTTCCAATTTCAAGTGTGCTGGTGACTAAACTGGGCCCACCCAGATAATCCAGCATAATCTTATTTTAAAGTCAGCTGATGAGCAACCACAAATCCTTAATTCTCCTTTGCCGCATAACATAACATTTACAGGTTGCAGGGATTAGGATGGGGACATCCTGGGGAGGACATTCTTGTGCCTACTATGCATACCCATACCCACGAATCAGCCCACCACCACCAAACTTCAGGGGTCTCCGATGAAGACCCACAGTCCTCCAGTCCACACACGCAAGCCTGCTACAGTCACAGTGTGGCAGCAAATACCCACAGCCACTTTGGACGGAACCTGCCCTGCTCCCAGGGAACACAAGGTGCATTCTCTTTTTGCTGTGGTCCCATCCTGCTTCTTCCCACTTTCATATAAACAGCAACTCTCCAATTCAGAACCCAGAGCTCGTGTGTGTGTGTGCACGCGCGTGTGTCCCGGTTGCTCCCCCCAGCAGGTGCAGAAAATAGTTTAATCCCCTTTCCCAACCCCTCACACCTCAACCCTAGGCTCTAACTCACACGTCAACCAGATAGTCACTCTCCCCTACACAAGGGAGAAAGGAGAAAGGAATGTGGACCTCAGAAATGCTGGAAAGAAAGGCAGTATCATTACTGATGAGACTCCGTGGCCTCTGAGGATTTGCCAGTGAGAGGCAGAAGCAGCACCTGCCAGAGCCTCTGCCCTGAGCTACCCTGGAGGTAGGCTACAGTGTTGCCATGGCAACGTGACACCCTGGAGCTGAGATTGGGAGCCCCCTTTCCCTACCTGCACCCAGATGCCCACTAGCTCAGAGCCCTCACACTCCCTTGGCATCCTGTGGGAAATAACCACCAGTGATGCAGAAAAGAATGCCTCTGTCGTAGAACTGCTCAGCTCCCACATGCACCTGCTCGCCCACTGCACCGGCCCTTCCTGCCCGAGGTGGTGAGCTTGCTTTCACTCCTCCACCCTCCTTCCCCACAACCACCACATGCCCAGAGCTGTCACTCCACCCTCCCTCTCCGTCCTCCCGGCAGAGGACTTTCCTGATCTCTTTCTCATGCCTTATTTTGAAACAAAGCAATGGTCTTTAACTCACATGCTCTAAGATTATCTTAAGTGTATAGTTTGATGAGGTTTGAAGGGCCTATATACCTATGGAGGCTGCACCCCCACCAAGATTCGCCTTTTCTTTTTTCTCTCTTTGCACCTGGTAGGTTATGTTGGTGCCTAGGGGTAAGGAGGCACAGCGCAGACAGAGAGCATGCAGGAGGGAGCATGCAGAGAATGAAAATTTTTGGCGTTTGCATCTGGGGACATGAGAATGGATCAAAGTCCCACCAGGCTGAGATGCAGCTCTTCTGCCTTTTGACCCTGGGCTGCTGGTGTTTTCCCAAAGCCCAGAAACACGAAAGCAAACCCCTGCTCAGGTCTGCAAAGGCCCAGCATGGTGGTGAGGTCCAGGAGGACACCCACGCCTCGATTCTCTGGGTTTTCACTCCTGGATGGCCAAGGGGCCCACTGTGCTCTTGTTACGACAGTGCTGGCGGAGTGAACGGCATTTTGATCTCTCCAGAAGCCAAGTGTCCTGCCTCTTAGAGGAAGAAACCTGCCCTCTTGCACAGACCAGAAGCCCAGAGGAGACTAATGAAACTACCACACACCCGGCTGCCCAGGCCTCCCTCTCCCAGGGCCGGAAGCCAAACTCCAGGCACCACTTCCCCACCGCAGAGGCCAAGGTCCTGACAGCTTTCATTCCAACCCATTTTCTTTTTTTTTTAATTTTAGTTTTTTATTTTAATTTTTTTTCCCTCTTCCACATGTACCATGTTCCACTCACCCTCAGCCCTGAATTACTAGAACCCTGCGGGGATGACTCCTTCCTGAGGAGGTGGGAGCGTCTCAGCAGGCGTTCTGATCTCCTGCCTGCTTCCCCCACCACCTCCACTCTGGACTCCGGTCGCAGCGCCAGCCCTGCAAGGTTTCTCTGTCTGACGCTCCGCTGGATGCCCGGCACACACTGGGAGCTCCGTAAATACTTGTTGGGTGAGTGAATTAATGAACCTAGAAACCAGTTAGATGGACTTTCTCCGGCCAGTGACGCCTTGCCCTGTGCACAAGGTTTCTCTGTCTGACGCTCCGCTGGATGCCCGGCACACACTGGGAGCTCCGTAAATACTTGTTGGGTGAGTGAATTAATGAACCTAGAAACCAGTTAGATGGACTTTCTCCGGCCGGTGACGCCTTGCCCTGTGCACAAGGTGCTAAAGAGATCAGAGATCTGTCCTGTCTCAGCCAGGTGACGAGGTCGGTCAGGCAGGATGTCCCTCTGCATCAGGAGGGAGGCCGAATAAAGGACCAGTCAAAGGGGACGGAAGGGCGGGAGGCGCAGGATGCGGGACACTCACTTTTGAAGTGAAGCCAAGCATAATGTCAGGGTTAGAGCTCGGAAGAACAAAACCCACAAGGCAAAGTGCAAAGTGCAGAGCCCAAGGAATTTTCCAGGGGCAGAGCCCTCAGGACAGAAAGGAGATGAAACAGGAGGAAGAGGCGCAGGACTGGTCCTGAGGCAGGCCCCTTCCGGCCCAGTTCCCTTGGAGACGGTCTGAGCATGGGGCTTCCTCTCCACACGGCCCACCTCGCTCCTGACCCCAACATGATAGTGACCCAGGTATCACTCTCTCCGTTGATTTAGGGGTTTGATAGTCACTAGAATGATTTTTCAACGCTCAGAGACAGACCTTTCCGACCCGGACCAGCTGGTCCACTCAGCTCTATACTGGTTAAATCAGGTCCCTGTCCCAGTAGAGTGACACAGATACCTCGAGGTGCTAAAGTGCAGTGCCAGTGACAAGCACGAATCTTACTGCCGCTCTCCCTGGGTTCCACCCCGAGCTCTGCCATCATGGCCTTGGGCAGACTAGGTACTCTCTCCATGCCTCTGGTTCCTCACTCTTCTATCAAATTGAGTCTAATAACAATACTGTGAAATGAGAAGAAATAGTTATGTCTCTGCCCTCAGTTCCTGCTAATATTTAGTCTTTGACGCTGGCTCTTGACATTCCTTATAATGTCCCTGAGTTAAAGGAGTTCTGATAGAGAGTTCCTGAATCCTTTGGAATTCACAGAAATGTTTGCCAGGAATTGGGAGTGATAGATACAATGTCTCTGGATTTAATGAGGTGTCTCTGAGTGGGCTCCTGAATGGGGACTGGTCACTATCAGAAGTGGAATCATTAGAAGCTTGGAATATTCAGCCCCATCGCCCACCTCTCCCACCTGCTGGAGAGCAGAGATGGACTGGCGGTGGAGCTAGTGATCGATGATGCCCACTCGATGATGCTCCTCTATAAAAATCCCTGAAACTGACCTCCCTGGTGGCGCAGTGGGTTAAGCAACACACTGTGAAGCAAACCGCAGCCACTGCAGCATGAGTTCGATCCCTGCTGCTAGCCAGGGAGGGGACCCACATGGCACAGCAGACCTCTCCTGCCTAGCCCGCTGCTCCCCTCAGTCAGTCTGCCTGTTCTGCTCCCCACTCTGTCTCTGGTGAATCCTCTCACCTCCCTGGACTCTGGCCTGTACCCCAGCTCTTGTATGCATAAATAAATAAAATCTTTAAAAAAAAAAAATCCCTGAAGCCTGGAGGTTCAGAGAGCTCCTGGTTGGTGGCCACATCAGCACACCGGGAGCATGACATACCCTAATGCCATGAGACCAGACCCTTCCAAGCTTGGGACCTTTAGACCCAGCCAATATACCTCTTCATCTGGTTTTCACCTGGCTCCTTTATCACACCCCAATTGAACAGATAAATGTAAATTATGTGTGTCCCTGAGTTTGTGAGCCATTCTAGCCAATTACTGAACCCAAGGAGGAGTCATGGGAACCCCGAGTTATAGCTAGTCCATCAGAAACACAGGTGAGGCAGCCGCCCTCCTGCCCACCTGTGCCCATGCAGATGCCCCTCGTCGCTGACCTTCTCCTTTCGCAGGGCAGCGAGCCGCTCTCCTCCCAAGGCTGCAGCCTGGACTATGGGCCTCTCTTTCAGCAACCCTGTCCCTTTGGGGGCAGCCCTTTCTGCCTGGTTGTGTCTCAGCAAGTATCCTTTACTCACCTCTCCCATTTTATAATAAACCTGCCCTTTCGGATATTAAAAAAAATACAGGTGACAACCTGGGACTTGTCACTGCATCTGACGGGGTGTTCTTGTGGGCCTGAGGCCTCACTTTGTGAGATCTGCAGTAACTGCATGAACTCCAGATGGAGTGTCCAGAACAAACAGACTTGCAGGATACACACCTCCTGTCCCAGAATTGGCCAGTGTCAAGAAAACACCCCACACCTCTGGCATCAGAAGTACGGTGTGTTTACCCCAGACTGCTCCAGAAGGCTATGTGAAGAGTCACAGAGTTAACATAAATAAAGTGCTGACACATCCTCAGAAACAAGGCTATCCTACATAATTGTTCGCCAGCATGATTTAGAATAAGATCGGTGTAAAGATATTGAAAAGATGTTTCCAAAATGAATCAGATGGGATAAGCCAAGCAAGGGCCCTGTTACAAGCAGGAACGTTTTTATGGAAATGAGCAGACAGAGAGGTCCTGTCTCAACTTGACACATGTTTGTTTTGAGTGGCCCAACAGGTCTCCAGTCTTGGGTGTGTGTCTGGCAGGGGAGCTGAAGCAGAGCTAGAAAGAGTTTCCATGTGCTTAAGGTCAAGGCCAAGGCCCTTCCAGTAGACCTAATGACCCAGTTCTTCCTGAGGACCTTTGCTCCAGTCTACAAAGCCTTGTTCTGCCATTCTCAACCTCAGCTGCACAGTGAACTCACCTGAGAACTCTTAAACAATGTGGACCTTCAGTGCCACTTCTGAAAACTCTTGTTTAATTGGTCTGGGGTATACCCTGGCATCAGGATTATTTGAAAGCCCTCAGGGGAGTCCATAGTGTAGTCAAGTTTGAGAACCACTACCCTATTTACTGATCTGCTATTTACTGTCCCACTGGCTTCATTTCCAACTATTGCCTTCTAGCTACCCTGTTCTAGACACATGAGCCTCCTTCCTCTTTGTCAAACATTCCAAGAATACTTCTACCCCAGGACCTTTGCACTTGCTGGTCCCTCTGGCTACAAAGCCCCCACTCAACCCCCCATCCATATGGCTTGCTTCCTCATCTCGTCTAAGTCTTTGCTCATGTCACCTTCTTAGTGAGGCCTTCTCTTAATACATCATTAAAAGTTCCACTCCTATACCAGGCTGTCCCTATTTCCCTCTACCTACTTACATTTCTCCATAGTACTTACCACCACCTAACAAGCTACACATTTGAATTCTTTGTTTTGTTTATATCTGTCCCTGTCCAGCTAGAATGCAAATTCTGCGAGGGCAAGGATTTGTCTCTGTTTTTGTCCCTGCTCTATCACTGCACGTAGACTACACTGGCACATAGTAGCTGCCAAATAAATACCCTTTAAATGAATACGCTCTTCTCCCCTTGTAGATCTTCAGCTACTCTTTCATCCCTAGAGTCCAGTTGGTTCCGCTGAGTCAGGAAAACCCATACCAAATTATACAGCATACAGCAGGTGCTCAATAAAGGTCTACAGAACTGAACAGAACGTTCCTCCCTAAAAGAGCATAGTCTCCAAACCCAGATGGATGATCTTTCCTGAAAACTCCAGATACAAGCTCACTGTGGTTTGCAGCTTTAAGAAAAATTTAAAATTAAGCAGAAAGAGGGGAAAAGAAGTGGGGGTGGGGGGCTCACAGAAGTTAATGAGATTTTCTTAGCTGTGGTATGTGCCACATTTTTAATAATTAGGAGTAATAAAAATTCTAACTGAACCTTAAAGGAACATCTTCTGTAACAAAGGGAGAAGTCAAGACAGACTTCTCTGTCGGGTGTAATGACTTGTTAGCCCCGGAAGACGGATGTACTTTAAAAAACTAATTTACAGAAAAAAAAATAATTGTTCATAAAAATGCAACTAATTGGGTTAAAATGACTTATTAACAGGAATGCCAGATGATTCTAGTGCCCTTCAGGAGTAAATTAGGTTATTAATCCTCAAAATCTCTAATGGAAGAAAGCCGGCCTCCTGTTTAGCAGACGGAGAAACTGAGGCTGAGGGAGGAGGAGGGGAGTCACACATGCAGGCTGACAGGACAGACCCTGGTTGAAGCAGGAGAGGGACCCCACGTCCAGACACCCACTCCTGACTTTGCCCCAGCACTCTGGTGACCCGCTCCCCAAGGACAGGTCAGCGGGGCCTGGCTTCTAACTCTGCTCACCCACTGGGTCTGAGGTCAGGCAGGGGCCGGTCGAGGGGCAGCCGGTCACTGAGGTAGGCATTGTAGCCGTAGTACTGGAACTGCTTCAGGGCCACGCGCCGGCCTTCGGGGCTGAGCTCCTGGCCCCAGTGCGCAAACAGAGAGGAGTCTGTGAAGGGCTCGGTCTCTGTCTCCTCAGGCTTCGCAGGAGCCTCTGGAGAAAGAAGGACAAGGAGACAGTGGGTCAGTGCTCCTGTATATCATCACACCCTTCTTCCTTCCTCACCACCACGAAGGCTAAAACAAGCTTAGCCCCATCTTTGGGGGCAAGGGGAGGGAGACTGGAATGATTTCCTTCCCCAAATCCATTTGTCTGTCCACATATCCACTCATACACTGAGCAACCGCGAGCACAAGCGTTATAGAAACACAGCCCACAGCCGCCAAGAACAATGTGACCATCATACCCAGTGGTTGCAAGTCACAAGCGCTCCTTCCCCAGCCTGCCTCCCCATCAGAAATGCTGACCCCAGCCCTTGAGCTGGGCTTTTGTATTTCTTTCCCTGGCCTGCACCCCACTTCCACCCTGTGTACCCAGGCCCCCTAGTGGGTGGTCTCCTCCTGTGTCTGCTTCTTGGCATCCCACCTCCCTCTCTGTCTTCCACACCCTCTTCTCCCTCCCATGAGTTGCCTCTTCCCACTTAGTGACATCCACCTGGCCACAAAGATCTCAGGCCAGACAGCCTCTTGCTGCTTCTAGATTCTGTCCCCAAAATAGAGACAGCAGACGGCCAAAGCATCCCAAGACATCACATACTCTGGGCACTTCTCTCTGTACCCCCAACTTTGCAGGGGTAGCCGCTATACCAGGTCAAAAAGAGCTCACAGTTCTCCTGGAACATTCCAAGAAAATGGAAGCAGCAGTATTACCTGTAAGGGCAGAGGCTTTGGGCCAACAGGCAAGTTCACGGCCCACTGGCTACATGGCCACAAACAGACACTCAGCCTCTTGATTTTCCCAACTGTAACATGAGGGCAATAAAATGTATCCACCCCCAAATATTTGTGGTGATTACATGTCATAGTCATACATAAAATACAAACACTTAGACCAGCATTATGGTATCTAGGGCTGTTAGCAAGAAAGCCTTGCAGGATGGTAAAATCTCTTTTTCAGTGGTCATGAGTAGGTCTTGCCAGAACATCGGCTGATGGGTCAATATTCTGAAATTTATTCCGAGCAAGTGACGCAAAATCAGAAATCAGAGAAACTGGACAGACATGTTCAACCCCACTGGACACCACCTCCCACGCTCATCAACATGTGATGAGGTTAGAGGTGGAGTCAGGTGCCTGGAATGAGACACCGTTCAGAGGGAAGCAGCAGCAGCCTGTCTGCACAGAGTCAGGGCGGCATGGCACACCTCTTCCAGGTAACTTAGTCTGGAAAGGAGGTAGGGCCTCAAGTTCCAGAATCTTCAAGTTTAGGAAGCTCAGAGTCACAAACTACACCTCTTACTACCATCTCCTCTTGGGGGGCTCTCACAAGATCCAGTCTGGGAGAGGGAACGAGGCTTGGGAACAGAAGGGGGACCCTTGTAACAGCTAATGTCCTCCTGTCACGGAAGGCAGAGTCCCTGTCACAGGAGGCATGCGAGGCTGTCGCAAAGAAGGGACTATCATAGCTCCCTGCAGATTAGAGAGTCCAGATGCTGAGTGCAGAGAGCACGTGGGCGCTGGCACCTTTAGGAGAAGGATGCCAAAAGAACTGTAAATGGACTCATGGGTGCTGGGTGACCAGGTCTCCAGGCTGCACCCTAGAGAACATCCCCCAGTTGGAGAGAAGTGTAAATCTGGGACAACTGTCATCGCTAATGCCTCCGAAGTGGTTACATGAGCACATCTCTGCTGCAAACCCTCTCCCCCCTACATCTTTTCTATGTCACAGAGAATGAAAGGGAGGCATAGAGAGGATAAGAAAACTGGGCCAAGTTCATTCAGAGGGATAAACTTGAATCGTTGAATTGAATCGAATCAAATTGAATCGAATCGTTGAGATTCAATCCCAGGAGATCTGTTTCCCAAGGTAGTGGCCCTAACCACGGAGCTACACTGCCTCTACCTGGCATTGGGCTGAGACATACATGGACGCCAAAGACAAACACAGCACATCTCGTGGGTTACCAATTTTCCTTCAACATATGGAAGGAAACTCAGACATGTGAAACAGATTGAGCTCCATTAGGGAGTAAAAGATGCTTACATTTCTATGACAAAACAAGAGATTTCAGGGCAGCATGGCTGCTCACAGCTCCAGCCCAGTGCGTATTCTCCCCTACTTGGCATGAGCACTGGGTCTGCCTGCTCTTGTAGGTCCTTGTTATCCAAAAAGATATATGACTCACTCATCTGGAATGGGGGGGGGGCAGTAAAAATCTAAATCAGTGAACCCACTGAATCATATAATATTTAACAGAAATGGAGTTTTATTGCTCTCACGTACCTAAATGGATATTACCAAGTAAAATGAGATCAGTTAATGAAAAAATTATGATTCACAATTAGGCCTGGGTTGCATGATAATGTATTATAAACATATTAAAGTTCTGGGTTACACCACATGCTCCTATTTTTTTATTGTCATTGGTATGAAAACAGATGACAACTTGAAAGTGGGCCCTGAATGATGAGTGAAGGCAGGACAGCAGGAAGAAGCAGCATTTTGCTGAATTCCTGCCCCAAGGCATGCAGGGAGCAGCATTTTGCTGAATTCCTGCCCCAAGGCCTGCATTGTCCCTGCCGAGGTCTTTGCCCAAGGTCTTGGTTCCAGCAGTCAAGACTCTCATGTGGTGCTCCATACACCATTTTAAAAGAAATCAGTAAATAAGTAACCCACAGTAGTTATTCGACTGGATGAAGCCAAAGATCGAAAGGTTAAATGACTAACCCAAGGTCACCCACATTGGCAGAAGCACTGAAGTCGGGCTTCCTCCAAACCCCACAATCTTTTTCTCTGCACCACAAGCAGCAAACTAGTCCAACAGGCAAACCTGGGTACCACTCATTTTGTAAGTAAAGCGCTATTGGAGTACAGTCCCATCCAGTTGCTTGCCTGGCATCTAGGGCTGCTTTAAAACTAGGAGGGCAGAGGTGAATAGGTACAACAGAAACCAAGTGGCCTACAAAGTCGGAAATACTCATTATCTGGCCATTTAAGATAGTGGGGACTCCCGCTTTCCACCATACATATGACATCTTTTAGGAAAGGAGGCCTTGCCATCACTAACTTCATTCACCTTTCTTTCCTTCCCAAAGGACTGGTTAGGAGCACCGGCTGCAGTCAGAATCCTGAGGTTGGTAGTCCTGCTCTATTGTTTCCCAGTTGCGTGTAGTTTATCCTGAACCTCAGTTACACATCTGGAAAATGGAGTTGATAGTAGTAGTGCTCCTTCACAGAACCTCCGTGAGTGTGCACTGAGATGGACTGAATAAGGAGCCTGGCACGGTGCCTGGCACAAAATGAATATTAGCTCAATAAATATTGGTTGCTAAGGATATATGAAACCCCATAGTCCTTCAGGGCACTTTTCCACTAACACCTCTGCGAGTATGGGACCCTCCATTGACTGCCTGTCCCCTGCTAATGTCCATAAGCCTCCAGAAAACCCTGGAGCCCCCAGAGCTCACTACACTGCCCCCTAGTTTTCATTACTCATTCCAGTCACGCCCGCCCTGCCCTTCTCAGACTCCCCAGGCACATCCCGCTCAGCACCGATGGGTGCTTTCCATTTTCCTCTTACACCCCATGGTTACTGCTGCTCACTTACTAGGTCTACTCAAAAGTCACTTTCTCAGCAAAGCCTTTGGTAAACATTCGATCCCTTCTCCCAGTATTTCCTCTGAACTCCCATATGTGCTCTCTCTGTTTGTCTTGCTTGCTGCTTGTCTCTCTAGCTAGAATGTGAGCCCAAGAGGTCAGAGTGTTTGGCTCTCTCTGCTGAGCCCCCATGGACTGATCAGTGCCTGGCACCTGGCAGGGGCTCAGTGAGTACCAGCACAATAAATAATGCAGGCAGCAGCAGCAGGCCGTGGTGGAGTCAGCAATCCCCTGTCCACTAGGGGCTTGTGAATTCTTCCTGTGGGAGTTGGGAGGGGGCTGGGGTCCTGTGTCAGCAAGTGAGAGCCTGAATTCAAGGCTAATTCCATTGCATGCAGTTAATTTCCTACCTAGTTCACTTAAATACAGTCTCTGACAGTAGGATCTTAGAAACTTCTCGGGTAGTTCCATGGAATGTGGTCATTGGTGGACAATCTCTACCCACTCCAGTGTGCTGGCTGAACCTCTTATAGCAGAGGATTAGCTGGCATCTCTCTCAAGCATCCAGAACAGGTTGGTACACAGAGTATTTGTCCCAAACATATGGGGAGAAGGGAGATGCGGGTGGGCTGCTGTCTACTTCTTCCTGTAACAGGGTGGTCCCAGGAAAAGGGGAAGTTCCAAAATTCTGGTTTTGCCTTAAGTGGGTGGAGTTGAGGAGAAGGAGATTTTTACAGAGAAGAGAGAAGAAAGGAAGATGGAGAACAGCAAGGAGACCTGGAGGAGGCATGTGGAGTAGAGGGACATGTGAAGAAACTGTGCTTGCTTTTTGGTCTTGGACTGGTTGGGATAGATGTGGGTGAGAGACCCTTGGGGAGGTTAACAATAGCAACTGTCATCTTAATTTTAATTTTGCTCTTTTCCTCCCAGATTTGTCTGACTCTTTCTGACCCTTTTCTATGGGTCTCCACTAAAAGGTCCTTCCGACTTGTGGCAGGCTTTTGGGCCTTGCTTTGGGCCAATCCTATTTAGCTGGACTTTTACCATCAAGGAGATGGGTAACTTTAAATGCTTAACTTAGTAATTATATTCTTTGTTCTTTCTTTATTGTACCCTAGTCGTATTAAAGTTCCTTTCCATTAAAAATTTTATATATTTGTCTTAATGCGGCAGATGGCAGAACCCATTCAAAAAGGGCAGGCTTGGGGGTTCTGGGGTGTTCCTCTCCCTGCCCTGTAACATTCCCTCTCTCCCTTTCACTTACTCTCACCTGGAAGAGTTCAGAATTGGAAAGGGCCCACTAGGAACCCAAAAATCTTTCCTCCCAGAAATGCAGGTACAGAGGGTAGTCAGGTAAGAACGCCCAGAAAACTGACCTGACATTCCTTCAGGGAGAGTCCAGCCCAAATTTTGGGGCCCAAACCCTAGGCAAGATAGTCAGTCCAGGTATCCCCTTTCTGGCCTTCCTCCGACCAGCACATGTGCCAAAGCCCAACACGCTGTCATAAAAGGCACTGCCCAAAGTGGCGGAGGGCATTACCCATCCGAAGAGGGGCCCTCACCCATCTTGCATGTCTACTGTAACATTTTGCTCCCTGCCAGGCAGTGAGGTCAGACATCACAGTAGCCGTGATGCAGATTCCATCACTCCCACCACAGGTCAGAGGAAAGGGCGATGCAGAGACATTGATGAATGCTACTGAAATTATACTCCTCCTGACCACAGCTCCAGTCCCGTGTCTCGAGCCAAGACAAGCTGCCCAGCTTGAGGACCAGAGAATCTGCAGGCCCTGGGGGTTTGCTCAATAGGACTGCTCTGGTTTGTAAAGTTGTCTACTGGCTGAAATACCTAAGCAGTGCGAGCACACCGCTGTAGCCCAGTCCTCCAGGTGGTCCTGTAGCTTGGGTTGCTTTAGCCCTTTTCTAGGAATTCTCCAGAGCTTCCCACCAGCCAGCAGCTAAAAGGCATTTCCCTGGCTGGGCCAGGAGACCCGGGACTCTGCTGCACACTGTGGCCAGCATCCATGCAAATGAGTGCCTGCGCCTCACTGGGTAAGTGTGTTTTGACTGTGACTTGCAAAAACCCTTCCTAGGAGAGTCCTGTGAATAAGATTCAGGTTTCTGGAGACCTTTCCCTCTGCTCATCAGCTTACCCTTGTAAATGTCCTGTCCTCATTGTGTCTGACCTGTTTTCCAGAAATTTCTGCCTGTGACACATGGGGCATCAGGAAATGCCACCATATGGACTCTGAGACATGCCCACAGTGCCTGATACACAGCCCACTAATGAGAGCAGAGAATTACAGAGCCACGTCTTGACAGCCTCCATGCTAATTCACAGAGACAGGAGGGAAGTGGGGCAGGAGAGCAGCTGGCAAAGCTTGGAGCAATTAATGCAACAAAACCCTCAGCAATGAGTGCTTGTGCACAGGCTCACCAGCCAGGCACTAGGAGCACCTCTGGAGACCCAGCCAGGGCTTCTGAGGCTCCAGAAGCCACTGAAGCTGAAAGCAGAAAGAATACCAGCATGAGGGTGACAGCTTCAGCGAGCAGCCAGAATGAGAGCTTGGCCCCCTGCTTTGGCTCTGAGGCCTTGGTGGGACCGAGACTGAATGATGGAGTTGAAAGAAAATGGGCTTGGAAGTGAAATAGACATTGTCAGGACCCGCCCTGGTGGCTCAGTGGGTTAGGCAGCGCACTGTGAGGCAAACCATGGCCACTGTGGCACAAGTTTGATCCCTGCCACTGGCCAGGGAGGGAACCCACATGGTGCAGCAGACCTCTCCTGCCTCGCCCGCCGCTCCCCTCAGCAGTGTGTTTCTGTCAATCTGCCTGTTCTGCATCCTGCTCTGTCTGGTGAATCCTCTCCCCACCCCCACACCTCTGGCCTGTACCCCAGTGCTTGTATGCATAAATAAATACATCTTTAAAAAAAAAAGAAATAGACATTGTCAAGTTGCCCAGTCCAGCCCACTCCTGACCACCCATCCCATCCTCTCCAGGACCACATTCCTGGAGATCCCCATCTTTTGAAACTGAGCTCTTTTGCCAGACCCTGTGGCGCACGTTAGTGGAAAGTGAGGCACTAGTAGCTTTGAGGGAGCTGCAAGAGAGGCTGCGGCCCAGACCCAGCACTCCTTGGAGTTGAGGATGAGGCAGAGAAGAGATCCCGTCCAACAGTTGCTTTGAAGGTCAAAGTGGCCCCGCCTTGGGGCTGGGCAGGGGGACTGGTCAAGTCCTGCTGGGGGGTAGGGAGGCAGAAAGTGCCACCGGGGATGGGGTTCATGTTGCTGAGTACCCCCAGCTTAGGGCAATGCCCAAGCTGGACTGTCCCCTCATTGGAAGTGGCAGCTCTTTTTGTGGCCCCTCGTTCTGGCACTTTGAGGGCTATTTCCCCAGGAAAGCAGTGGAGCCTTCTTGTTTTTAATGGTTTTACTCGGTTTACTCTATGCCCCTCTTTCAGATTAGAGGGGACAGCTAAGAAGACTTTGAGGGTGAGGAGGGGCCTCGATTTTACCTGCAGCCTGTCTTACAGCCACTGCTATTTCTGTTTCTGTCCCTGGGCCATGCTCAAAGCTGAAACTCTGGGTGTCTGGTGATGAAATCCAGCACCCAGACAAGCAGAGGCTGGAGAAACTGGGGCAGGCAGGATCGTGTCCCAGGTAACAGCCACGGGCACTGGGGCCCCCAGTCTGAGGTTCATCTGGGGGATGAACTTAGTTCCTTAGAGGTAGCCCTGTCTCTTGGTCCTCCCCCAGAAGAGTTCTGGGGAGCCTTTCTCTACCCACTGGGTCTGCTATTCATTCTCTCTGGACAAGACAGCAACCTGTTCGAGCCCTCTTCATTCGTGAAATGAGAACAGACTGTCAGGCCATGGCTTGGAAGTCACCTTCTGGAAAGATGAAGACTGTTAAATGGTGGAGAGAACATTGCTCTTAAAGGATATTTTTTTTTCTCCCACATCTTTCATTTTTTAAAGCAGCTTTATTGGGGTATAATTTATATGCTGGAAAATTCAGCCCTTCCAAATGTGCAATTCAAAGATTCTTATAAAATTTTTCTCCATTCTTGCGATGCCCGGTTGAATGCTTTCTGAGGGGTTAAAAAGAAGAAGGCTCATTGACTGCCGATTTCTTTTGCAGCTTTTCAGTCTGGTTTCCTAAGGTGAGAAGTCACTACTACATAGCCCCTTGAGATGCTCGGGCTTCGCCAGAGGAGCCCAGGATGCCACTGAAGACCCCCAAAGCCCCTTGCCTGAGCGCTGCTGCAGAGGCAGCTTCACCTCACCACGCAGGGAGCCTTCAGCTTGCCTTCTGCTGGACCAGCTCCTCAGCCCAGAACTGTGTCTCTCCTCCCTCCCTTCCACATGCCTTTCCCTAGGGTCCGGCCTCCATCCTGGGCCCAGCCAAGACATGCACTGAGACCCTGGCCTGAGAGGCAAGAGGCTTTAGCTGACTCTCACCTCCAACACTGGACAACTCCCTGGACCCTATTTTTTCTTTTAAAAGATATAACAAGCATCTGGGTTTTATTGGGGATCTGGGTGATTTTTTTCTGTACCTCACAAAACAAGATATTATGTTTCCACTTGCAGTTGGGCTCCTAACAGAAATTTTTCAGATTTTTGGCACACCTTTGCTGTGCTAAGAACCCTAGTAAAAAACCCTAATAAAAAGGAAACAAACTATTTTGTTGAGTGGAGGGTTTCCCTCTCTCTGCTCCGCTAGAGTATGAGCTGAAGGTATTCTGCCAGCAGCCCCCACTATTACACTTTCTTTCCCAGGAATCCTCAGAGATGCTAAGAGAAAGATGTGGAATCTGACAGGGAAGGGATTGGAGCTAATCAGAAGAAAGAAATCCTCATAGTCATAGGTCTGACATCATTAAAATCCTCTGCTTAATCACTTTATCCATCGTGGCAAAGGCAAATTCAGGAGAGCATTTTCTAGTTCTGAAAAACTGTGTAGAGAAGAGAAGCTTCTCCAGAATGCTCGTTACAAGCAGGCCAGGGTCCACATTGCAAAGGGCAACTCCCTGCTGGGCCTCCATATCAGCTCTGCCCTTGACCAGCTGTGTGACCTTTGTCATTCCCTTGAATCTCCCTGAACCTCAGCTTGCTCATCTGCTTAATAGGGCTAACAACAGCCACCTCTATCTAGCTCATTACAAAGATAAAGTGAGGTGGTGACCATGAGTAAAGTGCTTGGCAAACCATCAGTAAATGGATCCTCTTCCTGTTACTGCTGTAGCAAAAGACTACAAATTTACTGGCTTAAGACAATACAGATTTATTATCTTGCAGTGGTCCACAAGTCAGGAGTCTGACAGGGTCTCCTTAAGCTGAAAATCAAGTTGTTGGTCGGGATTCAGTCCTTTATAGAGTTTCTGAAAGAGAATCCATTTACTTGGATTCCTGAATAGCTGAATCTGACTTTTCTGAGGCCACCAGTATTCTTAACTCATGCCCCTCCATGGTCAATGTCACCCACCGTGGGCTGAGTGCTTTTCAAATGGCATCACTCTTACTGCCTCTTCTGATCCACTCTTCCACTTCTAAAGATCTCGTGATAGCTCTGGACCCACCTAGATAATCCAGGACAATCTCTCTACTTTAACATTAATTCCACCTGCAAACCATTGGCATGTCAGCTATTCATAAGTTTTAGAGATTAGGATATGAACATCCTTGGGAGGCTGTTATCCTGCTGACCCTAATAAATCAGAGTGGGCTTTGCCACATAAAAAAAAAGGAGATTCTAACACTTGACTCTCAAGGGTGGAGCCAGGCAAAGGAACCACAGCAAGAAATTATTGAGAGCCAACCCTTTCAACACACCCCTCTCATGCTGCCCCTCCTCTGAGATTGCCCTATTTCACTGGGGCAGGTGGCCAGCCAGGTCTTCAAAAGGAACAAGAGCACATGAGAGCAGCTGGTGGCCATTGTCAAGGCTGGGCCTCATCACCCTGCCCCAGCCTCTCTCATAAACCACAAAGGACGACCCCAGCTGGTGGGAGCAAGGAACTGCAGTAAAAACCCTCCTGCCCCTCAGTTCCCTCCCCAATAACTGGTTGAACCATCCTCGTTCCCAACTGACTCCTGACCATTGGCCTAGCCTCCTGCTGCCATGCTTTGGACTGGGAGGTTGACATTTGGGTTCTTAAAGCTGCAGTTCTACTGTTTTTTGGGGGTGGTCCTCATCTGTGACTGATGAAAACTGACCATTCCTCAGAAAATGCGCATTAGCACATGCACAGAATAATCATCACTCACTGCCACGGGAGCTGTGAGCAGCAGTAAGATGTCAGCAGGGGCTGGCAAACGCTTCTGTAAAGGACAAGCTGTAAAGATTTCAGGATTGCTGGTCGCAGGGTTTCAGTCACAACTACTCAATGCTGCTGTGGTACCAAGGACGCAGCCACAGTATGTACCATCCAGTTATCCCATTTCTTGGTGTTTACTTGAAAAATATAAGTTGGAAAATATATATGCACTCCCATGTTTACTGCAGCATTATCTACAACAGCCAAGAGCTGGAAAAAACTATGTGCCCATCACCTGACAAGTGCATAAAGAAGAAGTGGTATATATCACCACAGAGTATTACTTAGCTATAAAAAAGATGAAATTCAGCCACCCGTAACTGCATGGGTGGACCTAGAGGATACTACACTAAGTGAAACAAGTCAGACAAGAAAGACAAACACCATATGAATTCACGTCCATGTGGTAGACAGGGAAGCCAAGTGAACTAAATAAAATAAAAATGAACTTTCAAACCATAAAACCAAAGGACAAAAGTGACCAGAGGAATGATGACCAGTTGGGTAAATGGGATCAACTGCACAGTGAAGAGTAGAGCTGAACTTCTAGAAGTAAACAAAGTAGTAAATACATGATGATTTTTTTAAAGGATTTATTTATTTATGCATACAAGAGCTGGGGTACAGGCCAAAGGTGTTGGGGGGTGTTCACCAGAGACAGAGCAGGGAGCAGAACAGGCAGACTGACTGAAACACACTGCTGAGGGGAGCAGCGGGCGAAGCAGGAGAGGTCTGCTGCGCCATGTGGGTCAGCTCCCTGGCCAGCGGAAGGGATGAACTCGTGCTGCAGTGGCTGCGGTTTGCTTCACAGTGTGTTATTTAACCCATTGTGCCACCAAGGAGGTCCAATACACGATGATTTTTAATGATGCACACTTGAAACATACATGTTATAAAATAATGCCCCTTCAATAAAAAAAGAAAAACTAAAAAAATTAAAAATTAAAGGTAGAGACACGAACAAATAGTTTGCTGCTGCCTGGTACAGTGGGAACATAGACTAGATTCCGGCTGCTTCCTCTACAAAATGGCTGAGTCTTAACTCTCTGTGCCTCAGTTTCCTCAATTGTAAATGATGAAAACAGAATCTACCACACAGGGCTATAGGAAAGAATACAGACGTGAATCCCTATAAAGCTTTCAAAATAGTGTGCGGTGCCTCTAAGCTGGGTGTAGCTTATGGGTGGTCAAGATTCTCTGGCTCCAGAACACTGGATATAATACACCCTCAGCTCTTTCCTTTGAGAACCCTTCTACCTCCTCTGGTATCGTCTCACTGCACACAACTCTAGTCCACCCAGCTACAGCTGAGTGAGGCCTCATTCAGACCCTGCCAGGAAGAACAAAAGGAAGTTAGGATGCTGAGAACAGGACCGGGACAAAGCCAGGGGCAGAGGAATCAGGCCCTGTAACCTACAAGAGGGCTGAAAGGTTAGGGAAGGCAGCCCTGGCTGTGGGGATGCAGGAGGCTGGCAAATCCCAGAAAGAAGAAATCAAGGGTCTAGAGGGAAATGTGTTCATTTCTTTGGGGGCTGTCATGGCAGACCAAGAACAAGAATCCACCTGACTTGGGTACTGCATGACGGCCTGGCACAACCAGACAGATCCCGTGCCCACTCCGTAGCTAGCCTGGACTGCGTCTTCCCGGTGTGCACAGTGACTGATGGGTATGGTATGGCTGAGCTCGTGGCTGGGCTGGGCAGACCACAGCAGCCAGGACTCGGTGTGTGTACCGGAAATAGAAACAACTCAATCAGAAATTATGCAGAATGAAAGCTGCCGTTAAAGGGCCCCAGTTTTTACGCTCCAAGCCAACCATATAAAGAACATGTGAAAAACTCATTTTAGTGAGTGACAAATGTACGTATCTTAGGAACCAGGATTTATATGTGCCATTATGTGCTACTTTAAAACAACTCTTTAAACCTAGAATTCTGCCTAGGAGATATAATGAACTCTGAAGCACATACCATCATTTTTTTTTTCTCCGAGAGCTGACAGCCTGGAGCTGAGATCCTGGACTTCTAAATATACAACTCACTGTTCACACATAAAACACAGTGTTTCTGCACATCAGTTTCTTGGAATGAACTAGCTGGCCCTCCCTGTTGATGGTGAAGTGGCAAGCTTCTCCTGGCGCAGATGTACAGATGGGAACAGCTGGGCTCTGCGGGGAGAGAGAAGCGTGGCCCTCTGCAGCAGGACGGCCTGGCCTGCCCGGGGCTGGCCTGAGATAGCTGCCCCGCTAGGTGGTGGGGGTGGGGGGACTAGGGGGGCTGGGGTCTTGGAGGGGTTGGGGGGTGGCTGACACTAGTGTCCTTGCTCTGGGAAGCTGGCAGCCTGGAATAAGCTGGGAAGAGCAAGAGTGTGTGCCTTTCCTCTGTGATGTTATTCCACCCTTTTCTGTCTCAGTCTCTCCAGGGAAGCCTGCTGCTTTCCAATGGCTTTCTTCTGGTCTTAAAGGGGCAGCCACATGCTCTATTGCATTGGTTGCTAACTGTTAGTAAGAAACAGACTTATAAGGTTTGTTCGATCACAGATCATCACTGGGTGCGTCTCAGAGTCTGATTCAGCAGATCTGGTGGGCCTGAGAATGTATATTTCTAACAAATTCCTAAGGGATGCGGAGGTTGCTGGTGGGTTCCCACTCTGAGAACCAAGCCATGGGGGTGACTGGAGTCCCAGGTCTCCTTTTAGTGTCAGCTCTGCCACTTACCCAGAGCCCTGGGCAAGTCCCTCGCTCTCTTTAGGTCTTCAGTTTTCTCTGGGGTAATCACAAGGGGGTTAGAAGAGATGATCGCTAAGATCCTTTTATGTTCTAAGACACCTTGTTCAAATCACAGATTTGGGCTACATTATTAGGAGCGTACTCAGTGGAACCCCTCTGTTCAATTCCTTTATTTTATGAAGGAACCCAAGGTCCAGAGCCATTCTGTGGCTTGCTAGGTTGCAGCTGACTTTGGGGCTGGGAAGTAGACAAAGCCCCTAAATACCCTCATTCTCGGCTCACTGTGCCCTGTACACCCACGAGGGCGTCTGCGAAGGGGCTCTGGGAAAAGGGACCTGCTCCACATCTAAGTTCCTAATAACGCAGAGGCAGCCAAACCCCCGAGCCTGAGTCCGGGCAAACCAGCAAGCCTCCTCCCTTGGAAACCCATCACCAGGGCTCGAGCTGCTGAAAGCATCTGCAGCCTGTGTGTCAGACTGGCGGGAGTTAGCGGGGCTCTGCAGGTACGGAGAGAGGAATTCATCATAAGAACCTGGGACTATTAACCCGGGCTCCCAGAGGAGAGCAGAGTTCCTGTTTTGCTCGGTTGTTACCAGCTGTATCCTCACATATGGGTACACACACACACGCACATGCGCCGCTCATGCGTGTGCACACACACATGTGCACATGCACACACACAAACATGCACACATGGCAGACACTGCAAACAGATTCCTCGAGTTCCCAGTGGCTGCTCACTGCATGCAGCAAGACCATTAAAAATGTGTCATTTCAAAGATGAGAAAAGAACACTTGTGAAAACAAACTTGCAAAAAGAAATATTATGGGGCTCCCCTCTGGTTAAATAGCCCACATCTGAATCTTTAAGCTCAATTTACAGTAGCGAAGGATAAATAGGAGCAGCACCCTGGTGGGTTTCCATCCACACACAGACGGGCCGGGGCACGGGCCCTTGTGGCCCCAGGACTGAGCGCCCCATCGCTCCCGGAAGCTGTTGGCTGCCAGACATATTTTCATTACTGTCCTCAGTCATAAATTCCCCAGCCCTGGCATCGTGGCCGAATTGTGGTGAAGAGAAGTGGATTTTCCTTGAAAAAAGTCAACAAACTGGTCTTCTCAGTCCAGGCTCCTGCAGAACCAGGAAAGGTTTTGAATCCATGTCCACGAGACCATCAAAGAAAACAGGCCATTTTCAGACAAAATCCCTTTCTTGTAAAGATATTTATCACATGAAAGACACGGAAACCGTTATGATGTAGCCGTGCTCTGTAACTTGAATGCGGATTGAGTCGGGTACAATGTATGCAAGAAGATCGTCATATCTTTGATTTTGAAAGGGGGGGAAATTAGTGGACAAAGCACCTACGTGTCCAAGACATAGCGAACAGGGACCTCAGGGGCTCTGGAGAGCACCCACACTCACACCTCAGCCACAGGGTCAGACACACATCAGTGTGTCCTCCCATTATTCAGAGTCTGAACTTTCTAGGGGTCCCTGAAAGTTGAGTGTTTTCTTCTGCAAGTGAATTTTCTCAATGTATAATAAAGCTGACTTCCATGCCCAGAAAACATCACGAACCTCCCTGAGAGGCCCAGGTCTCCCCAGCTCACAGCTGAGGATGAGACTGAGACTCTGAGCTCCCATCTCCACACCAGAGATGTGGAGTGGCTGGGGGGTGACCAGAGAGGGGGCTCTGATGCACAGCTTCCCAGGAGCCTAGGAGCCTGTCCTCTTCGGAAAGGACCTTTCCCTTTGGAGGGGGAGGAGGCTCAGACAGGTGCTCAGGCACTCCTGGGGGGCTCCTGCACACTGAAGAGCACTCATTGGTTTGCCAGGCCGCTACTGGGTACCCACAGAAAGGCAAAAGTTAAACTCCGAGCGTTTGAGGTTAGGAATGAACGTTAATTCATTAACAAAGATGCGTGGAGATGCAGCCGTGCAGAGAGGCCGTGCAGCCTAGCGGTGAAGTACGAGACCTCGCAGCCATACAGCAAAGCGTGGACGTGGCTTCAGAGCTCGGTAACATATGAGCCTGTGAAGTCCCTTAACCTCTCTGTGTCTGTTTCCCAGTGAGGAAATTTGGGGATTATCATAGTATCTGCTTCCTTGTGGGGTTTCTATGGGTTGACTAAATGGATAACAGAGACTCTCACTTTCCATGTACGATGTGATCATTGGTGATTATTATCATTGTGATAAGTCAGTTCTGTACTGGATGATGGGGGTCAAGTTATGAGCAAAACCAGGGGAGCTCCTGAAGTGACTGCTTAGCTCTTCAGTGCTTTCCCTACCAGTGTCTGGGTCACACAGGAACTTAAAACATAAGGCTCCTCCATCTTCCCCAAGACGGCAAGGACCCAGAGCCCACGGCTACCCAGGGATGGGGTGTCTTGGATGCTCTGGGAAGACCTGCCTCTGCTCCCTGCCCCTCACGCCATTCAACTCGGGTCACGGAAGGGAAGGAAGTAAGACGGGTCCCCCAGAGCCACAGTCAGAGCCCTCTGCATCCAGACTGATCCTCCCAGGGCTAGGAGGCAGGTGAAGACTTCTCCAGCTGGGCTTGTTTATCACACTTGCAACCAAGACCTAGGAAAAAGGAATTCCTATCTTGGGGCCCAGTCTGAAAGGGGAGGCCAAGGATTTCCCAGACTCGTGACCTAGCAGCCCGGACATCTTAGCAATCGCAGAAACGGAGGCAACGGGGAGCTGGGAGGCTGGAGGCACAATGACGGCAGGGTCCTGAGAGTGGCTTCATGAGTCAGGGGTCTGGGAGTGACAGCCCTCTCTGCTGTTGGGGGCAAGCAAGTGGGGGGGCCCCCAGACCAGCTCACACACACATAAACCAGCTGCCTTGTACAGGAGCTACATAGCGGGCCCCCTGACTGAACTGGAGCAAGGTCATGTTAATCTCCTCATCTCCTGCCATGTTCCAGGAGGAATGCGTGATGTGCTCTCCCAAAGGGAAGGGCTCACTGCTTGCTTCCCAAGCCCTCATCTCCCTGCATTCCTCACCAGTTCACTGCCCAGAAGAGCAAGTTGGAAGGCTCCTGAATGCAGACATAACACTAGTGAGAGCCCAGAGGGTGCGCAGGAACCATCCATCCAGACCAGTTCTCTGTCACGTTTGAGCATAACCACAGTAAGAACTCTTTTTTGCATTAGACCCAGCACACATGCAATAATGAGGGAATAAGAGAAACACAATTCACAACACAGACTTTAACCTTCTTATGTGTGACTAACTCTGGTGTATTCCATTTGATGCTACACTAGTCTGTTAAGAAGGAATGTTGGTCATGACCTAGTAAATTGATTCCATGACCCTCTAATGGGTTGTAACCTGCATTTTGAAATACACTGATGTTAATCAATGGATTGTGACCTTTTATAACAATGTCCCTTTTTTTCTGAATGTTAAAATTCCTCGCCTCCTTTCATATTACTTGAGTTTTGAAAATAAAGATCACCAAAACCGGGGCCTCCCTGGTGGCGCAGTGGGTTAAGCAACGCACTATGAAGCAGACCGCAACCACTGCAGCACGAGTTCGATCCCTGCCGCCGGCCAGGGAGGGGACCCACATGGCGCGGCAGACCTCTCCTGCTGTGCCCGCTGCTCCTCTCAGCAGTGTACTTCCGTTGATCTACCTGTTCTGCTCCCCGCTCTCTGTGGTGAATCCTCTCACCCCCCCACACCTCTGACCTGTACCCCAGTGCTTGTAAGCATAAATAAATAAATCTTTAAAAAAAAAAAAAAAGATCACCAAAACCAAACAAGAACAATGAACATTTAGACTATGCCTTTTTGAAGTTGAAAGCCACTTAATCCTACTGTCCAAAGATT
This sequence comes from Galemys pyrenaicus, assembly GCA_019455555.1. Lineage (NCBI taxonomy): Eukaryota > Metazoa > Chordata > Mammalia > Eulipotyphla > Talpidae > Galemys > Galemys pyrenaicus. The sequence goes on from JAGFMF010011390.1 coordinate 1,692,507, forward strand.
TTGGTGTGGAGTCCTCCCCCCCTTCCCCCCCCAAAAGCAGGCGAGAAGGTTTACCGCAGACTGAAATAACTTAGTTGGGACAGTGGTCTTCAATAGCTTCTGTGGTGGTCCCTGGGGGTAGATGGACCCTGAGTGCGGTCAGGCCAGGTCTGAGGCCTTTTCTCCCCCCTCTATCAGAGCAGCTTCAAGTCAGTCTGTCTATTAAGGTTTCACACATGACATTCACTCATGAAAGGGGCTGGGCTAAAGAAAATGAATGGAACCCCCAAAACTAGTGAGTTCATTTGCTCATTTCCCAGGGGTAGAGAATGAAGCCAAGTCATTCACTGCAGCTAAAGCTCAGGGACTTTCTGAAGATAACACAGAGGTAAACCCAGGGCAGACATGAGAGCAAAAGAAGCAGGAGGGGGAGACCCAGTCTGCAGCCATGCCACCCTGAATCCACTCTGCTCCATCTGACCTCGGAGAGGAGACCTAGGCGGGTAATCCCGGAGTCATCAAATGGTTCCCCAAAGGCCCAGCATTAAGGACACACAGAGATCATCAAAGGGGCCCGGTTCTGTGGCTCAGGGTAGAAAAACACCTTCCCGGGCATCAGAAGCACTACTTAACAACCACAAGTGTCTTTGATTAATAAAAGATGGGAAATAAATTGATTGTCTCTGCACAGGGGCAGTGAGATTGGCGGTGATCCTAACCTGGGGTCTAGGAGGTGGGAGGCCCTTGATGGAGGGAAGACGGGCACCCCTGGACATGCATGCCAGTCACATACAGTGCGTGCCCACCGTAGGCAAGTGGGAGGGCCCTGCTGGCTCTGCCACTGACATGCAGCAGCCAGCACCGAACAGCCACTCACCATTCTGTAGCGCCCACCACACCAGCAACTTCTGCCCCAGTAGAGGTCGTTCAGTCAAACCCTCCCGGAATCCCTGGTTTGGCAGCAACTGCAACACTTTGGAGACTTTGCTGAAAGCCTGACAGGAGTGACTTTTCTTGCGACTCCCCACAAGATCCTCAGAACACAGCAGAGGCCACTGTGCCAAGCTGATGGCTGATGGTTGAGAAGAACCACTCTGTGCCCTGGCGCCAGCCCAGGTCCCAGCCATATTCAGGCACCTGAGGCCATGGCTTAACCCAAGTCCCCCACCTTAGCGTCACATGAGCACCAACTGAGAAACAAAACCATGCATGCGCAGGCCCAGCTCCAGATGGACCAATCTAACTCTCGGAAGCCAGGACCCAAGCACCTTGTTTTGGTTCGTGTTTTTATCTCTCCAGGTGATTCCACTACACAGCCCAGGATTAAAGCCACCGACTTGGGGAAATGGTTTCCAAACTTGAGTGTATATGAAAGAATCCACCTGGAAAAACACAGATTTACCTCAAGCTGGTTCATCCCCAGAGCTTCTGGAGCAGAAGATCTGGAACTGAATACTTATTAATGAGTCGTAAGAAAGTAGTTCCTCCCTGTAGGGTAAATGGAAAAATTGTCAGGCTTGTCCGCCCTCCCGCCATCGGTGTCGATGATGGACACCTGCGGTCCTGCACATGTGCCTGATGGTGGCACCAAGTAGGGTGTGGGCATGCACAGGTGGGCACACCTGGGCTGAGATACATGGTGTATAAGGGCAGCATCATGAGGATGCCAGCAGAGACCAGAGAGAAGGGAGAGAGACCAGAGAGGCCAGAGAAAGTGAGATTCGCTGGGGGCTAGGAGGCCTGCCAGCCTCCTGCCTTCCCAAACCACCCCCGGGCCCCTGCCTGCCGTGTACCTGATGTAAAGAGCAATAAAAGCCAGAAAAAGCCACTTGGGGCTTCTGAACTCCTCCTTGACCCATCTGCCTGAATCATCGAGAACCTGCTCTGAGCCCTTCCTGGCACTACACTCCCTAACTGATAAAACTTCATGTCAATCCAAACCATCTCAGATCTCAAGTAACAAAGCAACCCTAATGTTCTATCACCTGAACAAATACTATAATCTCTTTATATACTGTAAGTCTCTTATTCGAAAAATACCGTGCCTTCTCTTCGATGTAGTAATATGTTATCATTACCCTGTTTCAAACAGCCTCATGGAAGTTAAGTAACTGTGACTGTAATGTCTGTTTTCCTGATGTGAACATCAGAATATCTAATCTCCCTACCTGTGTCTCTCCTCCCCAGGACAAATCCTGGAGGCCCTTGATATACTCAGGTATAGAAAAGGAAACCTGTCAAGCCCTGGGGTTATGGGAGGAGGCTGCTTCCTGTCAATGCAGTTCTTAGGAGCAGAAGTCACATTTGAAGATTCTGGATCTCCTCTCTATACCACAAACTCTTCAAGGGGCTCTGTAGGGTTAGAGAAATCAGGTCTTTCCACCCTCCCACCACTGTGACGATAGACACCTGCGGTGCTGCGAGCGTTCCAGGGTGGGCATGCGCAAGTGGGTGCACCTGAGTTGGGACATGGGCTTAAATGGGCGGCATCATGAGGACGCCAGGACCAACAAGACCTACCAACAGGACCGACAGTACCGACCAACAGACCAAAGAGCAGCAGTGAAAGCGAGAGCAGCAGAGAGAGAGAGAGAGAGAGAGAGAGAGAGAGAAAGAGAGAGAGAGAGAGAGAGAGAGAGAGAGAGAGAGAGAGAGAGAGAGAGAGAGAGAGAGAAGGCGC